>WSXT02247087.1:0-15274 GCA_011762715.2 Neuroterus valhalla | reverse complement strand
ATTCCGGACTCATTCCGGATAGAGCTGGACTAATTTCGGAGTCTATGTTTTCAGACGGATAGATTTCGGATTTAATCAGACCACTCTCCGTTTTCACTCTTAGCAAAAATAATCTCAGGATCTGAATTCCGGACTAATTCCGGATAGAGCTGGACTAATTTTGGAGTCTATGTTTTCAGACGGTTAGATTTCGGATTTAATCGGACCACTCTCCGTTTTCACTTTAGCAAAAATAATCTCAGGTTCTGAATTCCGGACATAGACATGTTATTGACTCTTGGAAAAGATCGCAATGTGTTCGAAACATTGAGGATTGTTCAAAAGTGAATAAAATGAGTTTTCTTACATGCTTTTGGATGCTCTTATATTGACTTCATTATTGACCGATAGACCAAATATATGCTGCAATTGCTGGAATACTTTTCAAATTCTCATCGTAGATAGTTTCCAAATATACCTCCAATTATTTATGGTTTGAATTTTGCTTTATAATTACAGGCCCAGTTCTTGCCTTCGCACAAACGATCCACATGACAGCTAGCTTTTTATCGCCAATAGCAGCTGGTCTGATAACTGAAGACAATGTAAGTATAGTGTACATTTATTCAAAAAATGACTTCCCGTCAATGTCGAAATACCTACCTTTGAAAATTGTTAATTTATTTATATTTTTTATAGCAAACGCTCGAAGCCTGGAGGACTGTCTTCGGTGTCACGGCTGTCGTAGCTTGTGGTACGTATGTTGTTTATCAAATTTTTGGAACAGCAGACATACAACCATGGAATTATCCAGACCAAAAGTACCCTCGCTCAGTGGCAGAAGATTGGCAACCGCTAAATGAGTCGCCAAGCAAAAACGGAAAGATCGTTGCTAGACGATCAAGCCTTTCTGAATAAGGAATACAACATTAATGTTACCAAACTTACTGTCAACGTAATACATCCAGAATCGAATGTTGGGATATATTTTATAAACGCTCAGCAGCGATTTAGAAAACATTTTTGGAAGAAATCTCATTTATTAGTAATAATACTCTAGATAGTTTAGGACTCTTATGAGAAATATATTGAAGATTTTTTTTATGATGATTTGTATGTCAAACTGTCTGATTTAAAACAAATCTGAAGCTTGCTCACTCACTATTCTTCTCTTTTTTTTTTTTTACTAGAACCCGAGAATTATCTTGGATAAGAGGAATTGTTTTCATTTCAAATTGTGTGTATTATCTAGAAGAATTTTTGAATGTTCTATTTTGGTCAAATAGTGTACTTGCTTCTCTACATTAAGTTACTAAAGTCATTTTACTATTACATCAATGGCATTCCATGAACCTGTAAATATTTTCTGTAATAAAAGAATCAAATAATTCAAGCATCGAATCAAAAAATCGCTTAATCAACCAGAATCATTTTTATCTTTCAATTCCGCATTTATTATATAACTATGTTGGCTTCCAAAATGTAATACTAAGATTTTTGTATTCACCCGTTATCCTGATGTCTATTTTACTTTTATTAGTGATGTTTTAGTCGAATTCACTATTTAGATTTTTATGAAATCACATAGACATCATTTTGTTCTAAGCAATTGATGTCAAACATGAAACGACGTTAGAAATACTCTGTTTGACACTAACCATGACACTGTCATGTATTATTATTTTGTCGCTGCATTATCTAAAATTAGTTTAACAAAATATCTCAGCCGCAACTATTTTTTACTAAAATTTAAATCATAAGACCTACGACTTGAGGACTCTAACACACTTTTATTTTATTCCAAGTTATCAGCGATCGAAAACAATGAAAACAATGTTTTCAAGATTGTCAAATCGTATAAGCTGTCAAAATTACCTTCTTATTCAATCAAAACGCAATGCTGGTAAAAGACCGTTTGTATTAATAATACTTTAGTTAGTATGAGAATAGGAATAAAATCTCATCGAGGATCGTGAGTCATTACATTTCGTTAATTAATTTTGTAGCTTTCGTTACACTTTATTTTGTGTAATTCTTGAGCACGGTTTTCATTTGTAATTCTAGTTATAATTTCTAGTTATATCAAATTCTAATTATATCAAAAAGAAATTAATTACGATGTTGTTAATAAAATCATTAAAATTTTCAATATCCTATCCGTTATCTTAATTCATCGATGTTGCCTGAATTGTTTTCCCAATGGTGCAAAAGTCTTTTCTTATCACTTATTCATTTTAAAATAATGGTAAATTAAAACCAGGGAGAAATTTAAGAAGAAAACAGAATAATGTCAGTATAATAAAATCTTGATATAACAAAATTCTTGTCTGTAAAAAAATATAATTATTTTGAAAATATCAATTTGTTTGCCTTCTTTTCTTGAGGGACGATTCAAAATTTACAAAGGTTGCATACAAATCCAAACAGGGCTGCCACAGACCTGGAAATCTTTGAAAAGTCAGGGAACGAAAAAATGGTTAGGGGAATCAGTGAAAAGTCAGTGAATTTCAAAAACGGGCCAGGGAATTTTTCTAAAAATCGCTGACCAATTGTCGGCTACCAATTATGATTAATTCTTGTCTAAGTTATTTTTATTTTCCACTGTGATCGGTGTTTCATTCTTGTCACTCTTTTGACTGACTTGATTTTATTCAAAGTTTCACCTTCAACTTTCAATAAATTGGGAGAAAAAAACTGCGTCTGATGTACACCCATGCTGTGTTCTTTTTTGGGTTTCCAGTTTGCCTCAGGTATATCTAAGTCAGGGATTTTCTTTAAAATGTCAGGGAGATTAAAAACGGAAAGTCTGTGGCCACCCTGCTAAATTCATGCATCAGGTTTAGGATGAAAAGAAAGAAGAACCCATTCATTTCTTCATTAATCTTCAATAGATCTTCAATACACTACACTTCCCAAAATATTCATAAATTTAAACGATGCAAATTGTAAGGAAATTTAAGGTTCTATTCTAATCCTTTGTGAGAGAGGTTATTATTATTCATACATCAGATTAAATACTTTCGTTCTCATGCATACGTTTTCTATTACATTACAAACTTAAAACTACGAGGCGAACAAGCATATTTGATGAAGTTCAAAGTTTGCAATGAAAATAAATTTTATCCCTGTGGGAACTGACAAAAATATGGACATTCAATTCGTCAGCGCGTTAAGTGGGGCTGAGTGAAAATACTGAAACCGAACAAGAAAAATTTGTAGTTCGGCATCCGACGGAAATATAGAAAAAATGCTAATCATAATGCCTTCTGTCTCTTTTCTGAATTGAAAAATCCATAAAGATTTTTCTGCGGGACAAAATACTGTGGTAAATTTTTTGTAAAGCTTTCATGGTGAGCAACTATGAACAATCTTGAATACAACAGCTTTTTTGTGCGAGTTTAAATCTTTTGATAATGTGCAAAAAAACCCTTCAAATCTTGATCTTGAAATTTCTTCAGTTTGAACCGTAAAAACATGTCATTCGAATAATACTAATCAAAAATTATATTCAGCATACAGAACTTTCAAAAAAAGTGGATTCAACGAAAAGTCCGTTTTCATATTTTCGAAAAATTGTAACATGCACAATCTTTTTTATCTGTTTAGGCTTAATGTTCAGCATTTTCAATCAGTCTAACTATAAAGCTATGGATAACGATGTAAGAGATATTGAAGACACAACAGCATTACTGAGGATGTTTTAATTTATATACGATAATGTGACATAATAAAGGATTCCGTATAATTATATTCATAGAATGAAAGATTGTTTATGACAGATAATTATTATACACTTATCTGATCAGTGCCTTTCAAAACCTCATAATTATAATAAAATATTTAAACAAATTCTGAAGACGTAGTGAAAAATAAACTATGAATTGAATCCGATTAATGAGAATAAATTAACAAGACTTTCATCTACTAGGAGATTTCTTGCTTGTAAGGAGAAGAGATTCATTTAAACAAATCTATCCAATTTTTTGTACTCCATTTTATTTGTAAGTCAGATAAAAAGTGGCAGCAAAGCGCACACATTCTTTGAAAGCAAGTTTCTACACTCTAAATAGCTGGATACCTATTGGAACAGAGGTATCCAACGCGTGAGCAACGGTGTAAATAACTGTCAGCCTTGCGTTGGACACCCCTGTTTGGAATATTACACAGCACCACAGAAAGTAGATTGTCCAACGGACAAAATTATCCACATCATGTGGATTTTTGGTCGCTGATTACGAATCCGTAGTCAGAATTGCGCCATCACTCTCAGGTTTCTTTCAAACCCCAGAAAACATTTTTGTTGCTGCTATTATTTCATTGAAAAATATGTAAAGGGAGAATTCGTTTTTCTGTACAGAACTCCACCCAAAGAATTTAGTCAAGCTAAAGGCAATAGACAATTTCTATGTACTGCGAACCGCTAGATGTTTATTCTTCGTCAGAATTGTCTTCTCGTCGGACAACTTTTTTTGTGGGGGTGTGTTACATGCAAAATTATATTTATGCATAACAATTTTGAAATTATTTCAGTGTGGTAGGGGTGCTTCGTGTATATATACGTTTATCCTTTCTTTGAAAATTCAGTCTACAATATTTATAGTTCCCTCTAAGAAATATGCTTTCCATGATCAAAAAAATTCTTCAGATAATAAACTAAAGTCTATAAATGTAAATCAATCACAATTTGGCTTTACATTTTCTTCAACTCTTCCGTTGATAGTCTCCATATTCAATAGAACATAAAATCTCTGATGTACATAAACAAATGATAGAACTCGGATATATACCTATACATTTAGGGGCTGTCCATAAATTACGTAAGACGCTTTTCTTTTGTTTGAATAAAGGAGAAGATGAAAATGCCTCGAAGCCAAAAGGGACACAGATATGTAAACAGAAGAAAAGCATCTTACGTAATTTATGGACAGCCCCAATATATTATATAATGCATAAACTTAGTTATTTACTGTAAAGGCGCAATGTATTGAATCCATGATCTAGAGTCTGTACTTTTAATTAGGAAAATACTTATAAATATATGTATAAATATGTATTACCTACTTACATAATTAATAATTCAGAATAGTTGCCGGAATATTTATTAACCGCGACCACGAAGGAACATAAGGAGACATATCACCTATAGGAATCATGAAGTGGATCGATCGGATTTTTCCGGAATAGATCGTGCAGTCGGAGAGCAGAATAAACGGTGCAATTTTTTTTTTCGCGACTCTTCAGGAAAAAATATAAAGTACTTTTGTTTTGCCGGTCACACATGACAACCACGTAACCTAAAGTTTTGTTGTGGTGAGGTTATTTCGCTGTGATACTTTGAATGTGATACTTTTAGAAATAGTTTTAAAATGAAGTGCTTTTGCTGTGGTTCGAGAAGCGATAGGATTTATAAACGTCATTTTTTTTGCGCGCCGAGAACAGTGAGTACCTCACATACCTAAACCATATTTCTGTTAAAGTTAACATTCTTTATTTTTTTTTATTTCACTTTATTGTTGAATAAAAAAATGTACTCCGTTTTCAATGTTTCTTTGCTTTGACGATCTTTGAAACCGGATTTTGGTATCCAGCTTCGGTTCTAAAGAAAATTTTTTTTTTTTATATTAATTTCATTTCAATATGTCACGAGGTTTGCAACCTCTATCTGTCGATCTGTCAAATGAGGAAAACGCAGTACACTTTATGGCCTACAGAGGCGCAGAAATCAAAATTTGCACTGTTAATTCTCTTTCGCGACTGCACGATCTATTCCGGGAAAGTCCGACAGTATCAAATACATTAGATAAGGCTCCTTATGTTCCTTCGTGGTTTAAGGCAATCCTGAAAGTACCTCCAATGAAATTTTGAGGTTAACTTTCCTCTTCGATACATGCAGACGGTATTTTTCTTCATGAAAAAAATCTGAAAGCACATATTACATGCTCAGCAAACGATTAGCATAATACTCTCTGATGGATCGATATCTTCATGCGCGGTTATTTCCTCTCTATCATTTGTCTTTTCTGGTTTTCTCTATACTTCTGTTACTTGATTCAACATTCATGTCGACCTACCTCCCGTTCCGCATATTTGTATTATCAAGCGAGACTGAGTCATCAGCACTTTAAAATAGAGCAATTTTTAATTATTCCGGCTTTCGAAGTTGTTTTGTAGGATTTTTTGTTAGAATCTGGTGGAAGTTAGTTGGTGATGTGCGGTGGCCGGCCTCCCACTGGGTGCGACCTCCCACTTAGAGTGGAAGGCCGTAGAGCACCTAGTAGGTACGACATATTAAAAATCCGGATGTAGAGGTGCACCATGATCCTTTCTGCAAACTCGGAATTCTATGTAAGAGACAAAAGGGCCTCCCTGTTGTGAGCATTGAGCAACCGAACGTCATGCCACCCTCGCCTAAGCTGCGATACATAGGCCTTAAGCTTGCACTCTTCTCTCCCTCTCCTTCTCCCTCCACCTCAACAGTCGAGCTTCGCGCAAGCCGGAACACAAGGTCGATTTATCGTTCTGAACGCACCCCTCTTTTACCCCTTTTGCACCCCTTACACCCTCAAAGTCCTGATGCTCCAACATTGTCTAATGCAATTCGCAAACATCGGTAGGGTCGAAAAAAGCGGGAACGAGTCTTTATTTAAACTAGGGATTCTTTCTGGAACCTAGCTTACTCGTATGGGGATCTTTTGTTGTTAAGGCTTTCGTTAGGGATTGACAAGGTAGTTTCAGTTAAAGGATCATTTGCAAGTTTCTATAAGAATTGACAGTTAAAGGACCATTTGCAAAATTGCAAAACACATGCACCCAACCGGACAATCGGCGAAGGACAGAAAATTTTGCTCATCAAGAAAGAACCGAAATGTGACGGGGAGCTTGATGTAGACAAATATTCTTCTACTTGATTGTAATAGAATAAATATCAAACTAAGTTTGGGTTATCGTAAATGAGAATCGGACTACCAGAAAAAATTTAAACAGAGTGGTCTACGAAATAAAACTTTCTGATATTATATTGTGTTTCATCACTGATAAAAAAAAAACAAGGAACGATGAAATCAAGCCAATTTTCTTATCACAATTCATATCACAATGTTGAAGTTTTCATCTGAGATATTCACACAGGAAATTGAGCAGTAAGAAAGCTTCCACTATAGTGGTAAATGAAACAACGAATTTATCCATTTTTCTAATATTTGAAGTATTTTTTCTCCAGAACCAAGCATATAATATAGAAAGTTCGGTATGAAATTGATGAAAAGCTTCATAAGGTTAAGGGGATGCGACGAAGCGTCGGAAAAAGAGGCACAAGGTTGAGGGCGAGCACCACAAGGATAGGAAGAAGCAGAATAAGTTGGGAAAAGATGAGAAAAGATGGAGAAATATAAGGCAAAGGGGCTTTAGCCTGGAACAAGTATCTAAATGACTGCGCAAAGCCAGATAGGTTTGTTAAAAGAGGCAAGAGGTTAAGAAGAAGTAGTATAAAATTGGGGACAAACGGGACCTAAATTCGGGAGAGAGTGGCAAAAGCTTGAGGGCAAAATGAACAAGGTTGAGAAAAGGCAGCACAAGGTTCGAGAAAAGCGGAATGAGTTGGGAACATGTGGAATAAGTGAAGGCAAAGTAGCGTAAGTATAAGAGAAGAAAACTTGAATATGTCGCAAAGCGGTATGAAGTTGTGGAGAGGGGCGAAAGGTTTGAAAGTGGTAAAAAGTTAAGGGAAAGTAAAAAAAAGTGTGCGGGAAGTGGTGAAAGGTTAGAAGACGTGGCATGAGGTTGAGGAAGAGCGTTATACGGTTGGAGGAAGGCGTTATGAACTTGGGAAAAGCGGCGAAAGGTTAAAACAAACGGCACAAGCGTAATGAGTTAAAAAAAGGTGAAATAAGTTTAGGCACAGTCACAGCAGGGTGAAAAAGTGAACTCACCATGGTGAGAAGCCGTATGAGGTTAGGAAAAGAGGCAGAGGATTGTGAAGGAGCAGAATAGGGATGAATAAAAATAGCATGAGGTTGGCGTATAGGAATCAGAGGTTGGGGAAAAACGGCACAAAATTAGGGAAACGCAGAAGAAGACTGAAGAAAGGAATACGTTCAAAAAAGATGTAAAAAGGTTGAGAAAAGTGGCAGCTGTATGGGGACAAGGTTAAAAGCAAGGGGCATACGGTTGGGGAATAGCATTATATGTAAGGAGAAGAAGGAGAAATATAAGGCAAGGAAGCATCAACTTGGAAATAGTGAAAGAGGCGAAGGGATTAGAAAAAGCGGCATAAGGTTCAATAAAAGCAGCTCAAAGTTCAATGAAAGTAGAATAAGTTGTGAATAGGTGGAAAAAGTACAGGCAAAGAAGCATCAGAATAAGAAAAAAAAGACTTGAAAATGTTGCAAAGTGGTATGAAGTTGTGGGGAGGGGCGAAAGGTTGGAAAGTGGTATAAAGGTGTACTTGGTAAAAGTGGCTAAGTGGTAAAAGGTTACAAGAAGTGGCATGAGGTTGAGAAAGAGCGCCACACGGTTGGAGGAAGGTGACATGAAGTTGAGGGAAGCGGCAAAAGGTTAGAACAAACGGCTCAAGGTTAAGAAATGGCGGAATGAGTTGAAAAAAGGTGGAATAAGGTTAGGCGGAGTGGGACCAGGGTGAAAAAGTAACCTCAACATGGTGAAAAGCCATATGAGGTTAGGAAAAAGGGAAGAAGGTTGTGAAAGAGCGGAATAAGGATAAAAAAGTAGCATGAAGGCGTAGAGGAATATAAGGTTGAGGGAAAGTGGCAAAAGATCAGGCGAACGCAGAAAAAGGTTGAAGAAAGAAATAAGTTGAAAAAGAATATAATAAGGTTGAGAAAAGTGGCAGCAGTATAGGAACAAGGTTCTAGGCAAGAGACATAAGGTGGGGGAAGAGAAGTATATCCTCCTAAGTAAGGAGGAGAAATATTGAAGAAAAGCCGCAAAATTCAGGAAAAGTAGTGAACAAGTGGAACAAGTACAGGCAAATTAGCGTCAGTATAATGAAAGAGGACTTGAATATGTTTCAAAGTGGTATTAGGTTGCAGATAGGGGCGGAAGGTTGGAAAGAGTGGTATAAAGTTAAGAGCAAGTGAAAAAAGTGTAGGGAAAGTGATAAAAGGTTAGAAGACGTGGCATGAGGTTGAGAAAGAGCGTCATACGGTTGGAGGCAGGCAATATAAAGTTGGAGGAAGCGACAAAAGGTTAGAACAAACGGCACAAGGTTGAGAAAAAGTGGAATGAGCTGAAAAATGTGAAATAAGGTTAGGCAGAGTGGCAAACGGGTGAAAAAGTGAACTCCACAGGTTGAAAAGCTGTATAAGGTTTATTAAAAGAGTTGAAAGGTTGTAAAAGAGCGGAATAACGATAAAGAAAAGTGGAATGAGGTTGGCGAAAAGGAATATACGGTCGAGGTAAAGGGGCATAAGATTCGGAAAAGTGGTAAAAGGTTGAGGAAAGTGACAACAGAATGCTGAAAAGCCGTATGAAGTTAAGAAGAGAGGCAAAAATTTAAGAAAAAGTGTAATGAGGATAAAGAAAATTGGCATGAGGTTGGCGCAAAGGAATATAAGGTTGAGGAAAAGCGGCACAAGAATCGGGAAAAAGTGGTATAAGGTTGGGGAGAGCGGCGTTTCTGTGGAACAAGTGACTCAGTGATGCTGCAAAGCTGAATACAGCAGTGAAAAGAGGCAAAAGATTACGGAAGAGCGGCATAAGGTTAAGGAAAAGTGACATTACGAGGGAACACAGTGGAATAAGCCTGGGGAAAAGTGGCAGAAGGTTCAGAAACCTAGCATGACCTCAATTCCTAAAAAAGTGAAATAACTAAGAGAGGGGTAATAAATGGGAAAGAACAAAACGAAACGAGCAGTTCTATGCAAATTCCAGACACGGGCAAGAGTTAGCATAAACAATCTATTAACTATTCCTTTAATAGCAGAAATTTTCTGAGAACTGAAATGCAGGTGTATATCAGTAGCGTTTAAAGTCACCCTCATTTCTCTCATCTTAAAGTTATTTTTCCATAAGCTCTTTCTAATTTGAATAAGAAATGACCGAGGGGAATCGTATAAGAAAGGACTTCTAAGGAAGAAAAATTTTACAACCTCAAAGAAAAAAATTTGAGGAAAAAAGTTCCATAAGGAATGAAAACTGACTACCAATTAGAAGTTTCTTATTCCATTTGAGGGCGATTGAAGGGAAGGGTGTGTTTAGTGCTAAAATCGAGGAGGGCGCGAATCAGACAATTGGAACATTCGTCCAATTTTACAATTTATTTTAGACTCGGCTCAATATTGCCGCACCTCAGAGGGGTGGTTTGCCTTTGCACTACCAATAACCACGGCAAGGTAGTTAGGCATATTATTTCCTCCAACGCCATTTTTCTTGCCTTCATAAAACATTCTGATCTGTGGGTGCGGCTGCACGAGCACGAGCATGACTCCCCTTCTGACAAGCTTACAAATTGCAAATTCTTAAGAGAATTTAGATCGATTACTAGTTCCATTGCGGTATTAATAATTTCTGTCGAAAGGAAACAAATTCGAAAAAATCAATGTCTGACGTAAAGATTTATAACTTTTGTTCGAACAAACAACTTTATGAGATACTAAGTATACTAGATGAGATGAGATGAGGAAAATATGAAACAAGGGAAAAGACAGAAAACTGAGCAGTTCTTGAACAAGACTTGAAGTCTAACCTCAAAAGTATAGATAATTTTTCAAAACAGATTCAGTTGTGCATCTTTTTTCCTGGCGGGAGAAGTTCAAGCTTCAGTTAAATTGGGAATAAAACCAGAAAACCTATAAAAAACTTTTTTTTCCAAAAATAGTTAAGCAAGAGTTATGAATGTTTACCTTAGACGTTGCATCAATCATGCATCTCTTCTGAACTTTCTGACTCGAACTTGCATCCATTGAGCAAATTTTTCAGAATTTATTGATAAAATTTATGATATATATTCTCTATGGTGTTCTACGGCTCATAGAGTAAGTAACTCATGACCATGCTCGTTAAAAAAGTTATAAATGTTTACGAGCAATATTTCAGAAACCACCCTCATTTTCTCCGTCTTTTTTTAATTTAACTCGCTATAATTCATCACTTATTCTCAAAATTTTCGAATGAAATATACAGGAAATATTCTTTATGATGTTCCGCACTTAGCAGCATTTATTATCGATGAACATTCCTGTTTGAGCAAAAGTTATAAAATCTTACGTGAGGCATTACATAAATCATGCATTGATATACTAAATTCATATTATCAAATAAATGCAAAAATACGTATATGAATGAAAATGAATTGGGTTTCTCTCAATCTTTTTATACAAAAATAAGCGCAATATTTCTTAGATGCAGTGTCAAAAATTATGAACAATACTCACGAATCTGAATAGGTCGATCAATAAATTGGTAAAATTTCTGAAACTCACCTGAAACAAACAAAGAGGGTTTAATTAGTCGTCAGCTTTTTTTGAATTTCTTAAAACAACTAAAATCATTCAAATTTCTATTTATGTTTGATGCTTCTAGCTGGTAAATGGACAAGTATCTATGCCTATTAACTGCAAGATGTTTAATTATTAGTGCTTCCATTTAGAAAATACTGGATAATTAATAATTGCGGCTGGGAAATCTTCAATTACTGATGCCTATTAATGAAAAATTTCTTATTTTTGATGATATAAATGAAAAAATATTGAATTACTGATGATTTAAGTTAGGAAACTTGTGATGGTTGAAGCTTCCAACAAGAAAATGTTCAATTATTGATAAACTAAGCTGGAAAATCTTGAGTTTCTAGTGATTACAACAGAATAATAGAAAAGTATTGATGTCTTCTACTGGACAATTCAAAATTCCCAATCATTTCCCGGTTCTTCCAGGTCAAGTTTCCCGGTCAACCAAAAGTAACATATTCATATTTGTCGTAAAACGCATTCATTTCAATTCGTGACATTCATTCTAAACACCCTTTCACAAAACAGATCAAGAATTGCAAAATAAATTTTTTTTTTCGAGAATACCTCAACAAAAGTGATGAATTTTCAAATAACACTATGGATCTTTGACTGAAACAAAAAAATACAATGTTTTTAAAAAAAAGTTGAATTTTGTAATGAAAAAATAATTGTTCTTATCCGAAAATGGAACAGTGACATTTTTCATGTAAACACCCAATTTTATATCAAACATAAGAGTTTTTAACTAAAACGAAAAATCATCAACTGAGAGAGTTAAATTTTCGAAAAGATGAATTAATTTTTAGTAAAAAGATAAATTATTGTCAACCATAATTTTACAACTGAAATTTTGAATTCAACCAAACAAATGGATTTCCATTTAAAATAAGTTAAATTTTCAGTTGAAAAAAATTATTTATGACAAGAAAACTAACTTCCAAACAAATCTATTTTCAAGCAAAGTGATGAATGTTCAAATAAAATTGTAAATGTTTAACTTTAGCAGCCGAATTTTAAATCAGAAACACGAGATTCTACTTGAAATAATAGACCCTCTACTGGACTAGTTGAAATTTTGACCAAAAATTAATTTTCAACCAAAAAATATAATTTTCCAACAAAATTCCACAAAAGAGGCAAAAAAATACTTGAATTTTCACTAAAGACAGATGAATTGATTTTTAACAAAATATTTACATTTTCAATCAGAGGTGGATTCTAAATTAAAATAATGCACCTTCAACAAAAAAGTGGATTTCCCAACAAAAGAATTTAACTTTCAACCACGTAGTTGATTTTTTAACTAAAACAGGATGAATTCGCAATTAACAATGTGAAAAATGTTCTTTTATACTTTAAAAATATTTCTCATTCGAGATACTACTTCTACTCTAAAAACTGCTTGAAGTACTTTCTGCATTTAAAATTATGAAGAGGGGACTTTCAAATTTTGAAGAATTTCAAATGGGGAGAGTAATTTTATTAATTTCTTGTCTTCTCAATTCACATATAAATTATTTTGAAAAGTTCCCGTTCCATGTAAAAGATTCCCTGTTCCAAGTGAAATTATGTCTTTACTAAAATGAAAACTATAATTGTTATGTGAAAGATATGATAAGATCTCTTTTTGATTCATGAAAAGAAAGCAGCCATTTTTCCTTTTTCTCACGGTAAAATTTTGAATTGTCTGGGTTGAGTCAAGTAATTTTCCGGTGTTTAAATTGAATACCCGGTTTTTTCCTGGTCAATAAAATTCCCTGTCATTTGCCGGTCCGTCTAGGTTTCCCGGTCAAGATGCCACCCTGTTGACACTCTCAGCTGAGAAATGGTCAATCCTTAATGCACACAGCTGAAAAATTAACAGTTATTTATGTTCACAGCTGAAAAATTGGCAGTTATTGATGCTTCCAGCTGAAAAATTCTCAATCATGAATCCTCCTATTTAGAAAATAGTGAATGATTGATGATTCCAGCTGAAATATCTTTGATCCCTTATGCTTTATACTGGAAAATATTCTATCATTGATGCTTCAATTAATAAAATATTAAATCATTTAATACTGCAGCTTAAAAATCTTTGAAGATTGGTGCTTCTTACTCGGAAACGTTCAGTTATTGATGCTCCTTACTGGGAAATATTCAAATATTGATGCTTCTATGGAGAATATCTCCAATAATCGATAACCTCAGGTAAGTAGAAAATCTTGAAATACTGATGGTTCCGACTAAAAAATATTCAATTATTGATGCTGTTGTCAGGCAAATATTTTATCATTTATGCCAAAAATTGGAAAAAAGTCCATTATTTATGTCTCTGACTAGAAAATGTTCAATCACTGATGAGTCCAGCTGTTAAATTATTGATTTTTCATGCTTTCTGATAGGAAATGGTCAATTAATGATGCTTCTAGCTGTAGAATCATAAAATATTAACGATTCTTAGAGCAAAAAAATTTTTAATCATTGATGCTTCCGACTGGGAAAATTCTAATCATCAGCGCTTCCGACTGGAAAATAATAAAGTAACGATGCTTCCAGCTGGTAATTTTCATTTATCGATGATTTCGGAAATAGAATCAAGACAAAGAATATGAAACGTTATAATGAATTTCAAGAAGCATTATATAATCGAAGGAGAAAAGAGTGAAAACATGCTCGGCATTCTCAAATGCTGATTGCAATCACATCGTAAATTCGAAACGTTCGTGTAAATGTATCCACTACACAAAGCCCGTCACGTCCAGCATGTATTCCGCCAAAAGCAATAATTTATGGGTTTTAGTAAGAGCCCCCACCCCTCACTTTTGCGATACGAATCGACCATTTTGTAAATCAGTTCCTCCATTTTGTCTTCATAAATCAAGAGATAGTGTTGGCGGGGCGCTGATTATAATTAAAGCAGCGAAAGGGTGTCGTGACTCTTCTTCCCATCTTCTATTTTCCTAAATTTTTATCCTTCTTCATCCACCTTCGCTGATATGTTCAACCATTCCCTAAGAATTCAACAGCGCTTTTTTTCTTCTAAAATTCACTAGTGCGTTCTAAAGGCACCTTGGACTGCTTTCCTCCACCTTTTCCTTTTTTTTTCCTTTTTCTTTTGATCTCAGAAGATTTTTCAGGTACCTTTTCCCTTTCTGCTTGCTTCCTCTTCATTAGTACACACTTGTTTTTCATTAAGTCTTTCAGTTTCTCCCTAAACCCTACCCTTTCGTCTTCGCATTCCAGATTGGACCAATCCTTTTTATTATTATATGCCCTATCTTCTTTATTCCCTCCAAACTTTATTATTAACTCCTAAATTTTTTCAAGCTCACCACATACGTTTACCAAGCTTTTCTCTCGGTCCTCCCAAATCCGATCCTCTACAATCTCCCGGATCCTTCCACTATCACCCAATGATTTGCATCATCCACATAATAGTCCTTTCCCTTGCGGTGTTCAACGATGTCCCATTTCATCCGTTCTAGCTTCCTTTCCAACTCTCGAAACTGATCCCAATTGGAAATAAAGACCCCTTATCTTCTTTCCGACTCTCAAAACTGGCCTCAACTGTGTTCGAAAACTTTATTTTCCCTTTCCAGCTCTCAGAACTGACTTCAACTGAATTTTTAGGGGTGATTTTAAAATCACGTGATGCTTTTTCGATGGATTTCCGACCCCTACCTACCCCACGTGATATATTTCCCATACCTTAACTACCTCTCAGTCATGGACTGTGAAGTTTTTGCTGACCCCCCCCCCCCCCCCCAACAACCTCAGTTGGATTTTTGAATGCCCCCGTACCCCCCCTCTCCACCTCACAAAGACACCCCATTCTGTTGTTAGAC
>WSXT02247076.1:0-15274 GCA_011762715.2 Neuroterus valhalla | reverse complement strand
AAAACCTTGTTTTTCAGCACGTTTTACCCCACAGATATTGTTAAAAATTTTACAGAATACCAATTCATATATCATCCGATTCGGAAGACTTTGAGGGACGCGTACTTTTGACCCCGAATTCGTTTTTTGTTTTGTCAGAAAGTGCATTTTTAATCTCAAAATTTGACTATTCTATTCTCGGTTGGAAACTTTTTTTTTCATTTGAAAAATCTAACATTTGATTAAAAATCGTCATTTCTTGTTAAAAATCCCAATTTTGGTTGAAAAATCAAGATTCTTCGAAAAACTTCATTAATATAAAGTTAAACTTTTATACGCGCGTTGTGCACTGTCTTGGTTCCCACTGCGCAGTACGCAAACCCGCAAATTACGCCGTGCGTTATTCTTAAGAGCGCACAATAGTTGAACTTTTAGCCGAATAATTTAATTTTTAAGTCAACAAGATCATTGTTAGCCGCGCACGAGGGTTTTTTTTACCATAATATGTGAATTTCAGATCGAAAAAGACGGAATGTACCAAAATAGTTGAATTTGCAAGTCACAAGACGAACTTTGTATCAAGATCACGTTTGCAATCAGAAAAGACGCAATCACAACAAAATATATGAATTCTCAACAAAACACACAAATTCTTAAGCTCAAGAGACGAATTTTGAATAGGAAAGTATTTTTTTTCAATAAAGAAAGATTACTTTTTTATAATAAAAAACAATTTTCAATCTTCAAACAAAATAGTCGATTTGAAACGAAATAATGGAACTTCCTATAGAATATTTAAATTTCTGACTATAAATATCCGAATTTTCGACCTAAACAGAAGGATTTTCAACTCGAAAAAACTTTCGAAAAATCAAAAAAAGAATGTTCCCAAACATGAAAAAACTTTTAACCAGTTATATTCAATGAAAAAACAAGAATTTTCAACAAAATAGTTGAATTCTCTATGATATAGATCAGTATCCGACAAAAAAGATCATTTTCAACTATAAAAGATAAGTTTTTAAAAAAGCAGTTGAATCCGTAATAGAAAAGATGAACTCCAAAAAGTACATGAATTTTTAACCAAATATTGATATTTTTAACGACAAAGATCAATTTTCTACCAAGAGAACTAATGTTCTAACAAAAAATACGAATATTGATAAAAAATATGATATCTTAGCAAAAAACTGATAAATCATCAAAAATGATGATGATTATGATACCTCAATTAGAATATAATTGAATTTTGAATAAAAAACATTTAAATACAACCAAAAAGGACAAATTTCGAAAATAGTCCAATTTTCAACCAAAAAGATGAAGTTTCAACTGTAATGATGAATCAACAGCAAACGACAGGGGGCTGACCCATGTACCAGGGGGCTGTCTTTGCGAAGTGGAAAATACATTTTATTACTGATAAACAATTTTAATTGTTTTTGATGCTTCAAAAATGTATCTTTATAAGAAACATACGAAGACTGATATTCCTACTTCTAGGATCCAACAGTTCGTACCACGAGTATTTTAGATTCATAATAATCAAATTTTTCGAATTACACTCATCTCGCGTTATAGGGCCAGTATCGCGGGTTGGCGGGCCGTATGTATAGTCTCTGAACCGGTGCGTGAACACGTGCATCGCAAGACGCGAAGGAAACAACTCCTATGCTGCGCATTACGGCACTGCCTTTTCGAGCTTGTGGGCCGTCGTGCGACCTTCGGGGGGACAGACAAAATCACTCAAGCATGAAGTGCCGTGAGCCCGGCACCACAAAAAGTGGCCTAATAATACGAGATGAATGTAATTATTAGTCTCAATAATATCAGTCTTGAAAAAAAATCACATTTCTTTTTGAAGAAATATTAATTGCGTAATAAACCTCACCTTAAATTATTTCTCAAACACATTTTTATGGGTACCTGAAATTTATAAAATACTCTATCTCCTTCCATCAACAAATTGACTAGGTAATTTCTCTACCATTTGTTCCTGAGCTACTTCGGATACATTTTTGTGATCAATCCTGAACATTTGGCAATGGTTATCACAGAGTTTAGTGAAGGTGACAATCAATTCTTTTTCTTCTTCATCAACTTTACCTGTGAGACTCAAGAAGAGACATTCGATTTTTTTGTCAAGAAACTTCACTAATACATAATCACCGCAGTTGTGTTGCTGTTTAGAAGGCACATAATCATTCTTCAATCCTGTTCAATGTTAAAGTTCAGAATCGGTGTAAACATCTTCGAGTGTAAGTTACGTTTTTCTTGATATGTTAAACATCCCATTTTTAATTTTTCGCACATATCAGAATCACAGAAACAGCTCAAACTTCTCATTGACAGCATTGATGAACGAACGTTTCCAGTCACCTGATACTCTTGAGGGTGCCATTGAAAGTTTTTGCTTTGAATGCTTCCTTTCCAATCTCATCAGCCATTGTCTGAAAAGGTTCACGGTCAATAGTGCTTATAATAACGCCAAAACACTTTCTTGGATCGCTTTTACGAATTTTTCCAGATTGTTGACGTCACCTCCTGTAGCAACGACAGAATCAGCTGTTCTTTTATAAGTTGCGCCGATACCATCTGGTGCACCCTTGCCGTGTCCACTTTCTGAAAAGTTCCTATATAACTTTTTTATATTTGTAAGCTATATTGGTAGCTTTGTAGCCAGGATACAAAACATGGTTTGGTTGCGATATTGTGTTACGGGTCCACCGCTCAAGAAGTGAAGGCACGTAGTAATATCGGGAGGCAATGTTTTCAAAATTAGCTGCAAATGTGCTCAAATAGCAGGTAGCGATTGAGTTGTGTTTAAGGATGATGTACCATATGACTTGATCACATTTTTTAAGTAGATTACAACAGTGTGAAGACTAATTTAAACGTATTTTCTGGCATAACTTTGAGAAAAATCTATGTGTATTAAAGCATCCTCTTCAGTAATGTTTTTTCGCTGAGTATTGTCAAAAAACATCCACCGCGGGCAAAGAGGCGCTGCTGTATCAAAACAAACATGGCTGCCTATGGGATTTGGCATGCATATGATTAGCATTAGTCTTGACACGTTTATCCAAGTAAAGTATAACGAGAGGTCCTGGGTTCGGATCCCAGCGGAGCGGGGAGTCGGCCCTTTTTTCACAGAAAGTTGTATTTAATTTCTCGAGATCATACCATCAAGGAGAATCTCTCTAAAATCGTTTTGTTTTCTTATCTCTCAAATTTCCGTTTATCATTCTTGGAATATAAAAAGAAACTTCGTGAAAAGGGAAAAATTAGCTGAAAATTCTTGTTCGAAATTTAAGAGGGGAAAAAGGGGTCCAGGGTAAAAAAGGGGACGGACTGCGATCCGTGAAAAATTTGCCGTTAAGTACTAAAATGATAATTATTAGGACTCCAAAGTAGACGCGAATACAGAAATCTAGTCATTTTTACAACATTCCGCGACTCTTTCAAGAGTTTTCCCAAATTCCATAGTTTTCGGAGGATATCTAACATTCTTCCATATTTTATATTTTAAAATGCAGAATATGAAGACTCATTATTTTTCTTTTTATTCTTTTCACCATTTAGTCTTCATTTCACTTTGTTCCACATTTCTCAACTCGCGATTAAACGAAGAAAATAATTATAGCATTTACGGAAAAGTGGTAATTACCTTTTTCTCAAGATTAAGTTGGTCAGTGTTTGAATTTTCAGCTCGAACGGAAAGTTTATCCCGTTAGTTAAAATATGCGAATAATTTTTATAACTCTTGGAACTGCCTTGGAAATTTTATTATATTTCAGAGAGCATAGCATGCTATGTGAGTCGCATTTACGATTGCTTACAGTGATCTACAAAATTATTAGGCCGCAAGTTCAAAGAACCGTAGAACGTTCTCTGTTATCGAAAGATTTGTCACACTGTCTGAAAACAACACGCGAACGTAATTAGAATCTTTATTTGACATTTTAAGAAAAATTTTAAGAAGGGGGGGAGGGGGGGGGGGACGTTTGATAAAAGAACAAAATTTCCGGCTATTTACCGGTTCAAGACAAATTTTCACGGTCAATGAAATGTTGAAAATCGAGCTCTTTAAACTAATCTTTTTTGTTATGTGACGTAATAAAAAATAAACCAGGGTTATTACAAAGGTTTGGTTCTAAAATTCCAGACATTTTCAGGTTTCCCAGGTTAACCTTTGAAAAATTTCAAGGGTACCGGAGTTTACTGTTTTCATACAAGGATTTAAGGCACGAAGACGACAAATTAGTATTCTAAGTACGAAATTTCATAAATTTCTGCTTCAAGAATTAACACTATGGAAAAATGATATTCTTCTTAGCAAGTTTTCGAGGAATAATTTGAATAAGAAAAATGGAGACTATCATGATCTCGAAAACGTATTTTAGAAATATTATGGATTTCCCTCAAAGTACATTCGAAGATAGCAGTGTGAGAATGTCACTAATATTTTTCTGTTTAATGCAACTTTTCCTCTCGCAGAAGTTTTCAAACATGCCGAAAGCAGCGAAGATTGTGTTCGGCACGTAACTTTGTTCAGAAAGAAACTTGCAAGCGAATTGCTAAAACAAATTCAGCATCTCTCAATTTCGTTGGTGGTGTTACATCCTGATCCTCTGCATCATTATTGTCATCAGATTTTGAAGGTTCTTGAATCTTTATACCACGAAGAAACATAAGGAGACATATCACCTATAGGAATCACGAAGTGGATCGATCGTATTTTTCCGGAATAGATTGTGCAGTCGAAGAGCAGAATAAACAGTGCAATTCTGGTTTTTCGCGCCTCTTCAGGAAAAAATATACAGTACTTTTGTTTTGTCGGTCGTACATGACAACCACGTAAACTAAAGTTTTGTTTTTTTGAGGTTACTTCGCTAACAGCTAACACCTAATATGCACCAGTTTCATCAAGCTTATACTTACTTCTATTTCTCCTATTTATCCTTCCACCTTGCACAATTTTTCTACTATTATTATTTATTTTTTGATGGTTTTATTCACTTTTCGATTTATTTCAGTATGCTACGAGGTTTTCAACCTGCATCTGTTTGTCGGTCAAATAAAATAGTGCAGTACACTTTATGGCCTACAGAGGCGCAGAAATCAAAGTTGCACCGTTAATTCCACTTCGCGACTGCACGATCTATTCTGGGAAAGTCCAACAGTATCAAATACATTAGATAAGTCTCCTCATGTTCCTTCGTGCTTTGTACTATGCAAATTCGCACTATTTGCAGGTTCATCGTCAATAATGATATGGGTGTCCACATCAGGAGTGTCCAACGCGTGAGCAACGGTGTAAATAACCGTCACTCGTCAATACCCTCTCTTACCACTTTGAATGCCTTCATGCAGTGAGCGCGATGAGGAAAGGAGAAACGAGAAGAGAATTCTCGAAGAAGCCCTCGGAGAAGGGGAAGAAAGGAGAAGCGCGCCAGCCTTGCGTTGGACACCCCTGGTCCACATCAACGAAACCTTCTGAAGTTACTTTTGTGAAGCTCAATATAATTTGTAGATCATCCCACTCTTCAGAAGTACCACCCGCTGAATTTTTGTCTTGGTCTTGTATTGCAAGATTTTCCACATCAGCTTTCGAGAAGCCAGCTTTCTGGAAGCAATTCGCAATTGTATCACAAGTGACATCAGCGAAGGCTTTGTTCCAGTCGAAAATAGCATCCAATAAATTCAAAAAAGGCAACCCCATTTCTCAGTTAAATTTGGTGGTAAGTGAACAACCCTGTTGGCTTTTAATTTAAAATTAGGACTTTCGGATCAGCCGGACAGCGGACAATTAAAGAGCCGAATAGAATAACAACTTCTGCGCGCGATCCGGGCAGACTAGCCCCTGAAAGTATGCAATCGCCGTTGATTTAGGAATGAACGATCGTAACGATTCAAAGTATACATCTGCTAAGTTTAAGGAATTTCCATCATATACTTTCAGAACTGTGAAGAGTTTAGTGCCAAATTGAATGGCGGATTGGTCCGTTGAAATTGCAAATGTTAAAACGAATTATAGAAAAATTGAGTTTTTAGCTAGAAATTTTTTAAATAAAAAATATGGCTTATTCTAAGACAAAACATCTCTGGTAACAATGTCGTAAAGTTCATATTTCTAGAGTTATAAATTTAAAGTTCGAAAATTGGACATTTCTCGCTAACTTTGACTCTTATTCACTTTCAACCTGTTTGATGCTTCTTTAAACTGAAAAAGCTACTTATTCTCTAGAAGTTACCCTACAAATTAGTGTACTTTAAAAGCCGGCTTCTTCGAGTCGATTATTACGTGGATGTACTAGTAACACTTCGGATACAACGTTTTAAAACGTTTTCAAAATGTTGGATACTTCCGCACATTTTCGATACTTCGACTAACTTTCTATAAACGTTTTGAAAACGTTTGGTAAACGCTAGACCTAGCAAAATTGGAGCAGATTAAATTTTAAAACGTCTCTAAAACGTTTGCAAGACATTCATCAAACGTTTACAAAACATTTATCCAACGTTTGAAAAACGTTTTTATACGGTCGTGATTTCGATCGATCGAAATTTAACTTCTTTGACGTTTTGAAAACGTTTGGAATACGCTTTCAATTTGAAGTCACTCAGATTTTTATTGGTCAAATTCTTATGAAAAGTTTTGTTCACTTGAGTCTCAAAAACCAGCTAAAGTATGCAACGTTTTAAAAGCGTTTTTATCACGAAAAATTCCAAACGTTTTTGGTTTGCCAGGAAACGTTTAAAAACGTTGGCGAAGCATTTGTGTGTTATTCGGAACGATTACTTATTCTTACGATTAAGAAGCATCAAACAGGTGGAAAGTGAATAACAGTCAAAGTTGGCCAGAAATGTCGAATTTTCGACC
This sequence comes from Neuroterus valhalla, assembly GCA_011762715.2. Lineage (NCBI taxonomy): Eukaryota > Metazoa > Arthropoda > Insecta > Hymenoptera > Cynipidae > Neuroterus > Neuroterus valhalla. Next base: position 8,412 of record WSXT02247076.1, on the reverse strand, counting down.
TTCAACAATTTATAACTTTAGGAATATCAACTTTACGAGAAAGTTATTAAAGACGTTTTTGGCTTGAAATAAGCTATTTTTTAAATAAAAAAATTGTCTAGCTAGAAGCATCAATCTTTTCATAATTTGTTTGAAAAATTGCAATTTAAACAAAAAGTAATACTTTTATAAAAAAACGCCGGACATATTCGGATTCAGAGACTCAAAATATTCGGAATGGTTCCATGCAGTAAAATAGTTTCCTTTTACCGTTGAATATATTATTACATACTGCAGCATTGCCAACTTAGCAGATGGATAATTTGAATCATTATGAACAACAATCGGAAAAGTTCGCTCAGAGCTCAACGATGATTGCATACTTTCAGGGGCTAGTTCGACCGGCTCGCGCGCGGAAGTCGTTATTCGATTCGGCCCTTCAATTATCTACAAGTAAAAGAACTTCCCGATTCTCTCTTGGAAACTTTCGATCAATTTCATAAAGCCATTCTTCATATACAGAACTGGACATCCAAGATTTTTTATTGCTCTCTTAAAGCACTAGTAATGACTCAAATCCCATGAAACATCTTGGATTCTTAGGTTCAGCAACTCTTTTCTTTACCAGACATATGAGCGCAGACCATGAAAGTAGCACGATCTTTGCTTTTCTTACCCCCGTGACAAGTGTCTCCCTTGGATGTCAGAGTTTTATCTTGTAAACATTCAAAAAAAGGCCTGTTTCATCTGCATTGAAGATATCTTCCATTGCATACACTTCTAACAAGCCAGGCGAAATGTCGGTGAGAAACTTTTCGCAGTCTTCTTCCGAAACAGAAACAGTTTCGTCACTTCATGCCCTATAGATGATTCCATTCCCATTCTTGGACTTTTGTAACAACCCAGAGCTAGCTTTGAAGTCTTTGTATTCTAAGTGAGCCGCAAAGAATTCAGATTTTTTTTGCACTATATGACCAGACAAAGAAATATTCTGGTTCCGAGCAGATTTCGTCCATTCCACCATCGATGTTTCTGACTCTGGAAAATCCGGTTAGAAACAAGAATTTTTAGCTGTAGCCAAAATCTTCTCCTTTTTTTTGATGATAGAAGTCGGAGAGTTGGCGGGAATCCCGAAATCAGCAGCAATGCCCTTCTTCCTTTCAACTCCTTTCTCGATACACCGAATGAGTTTTACTTTCTCACAAAATGATAATGTTGCATGCTTAATCTTCTCCATACTCTCGAAATTGTCAAGGTCTAAATCCCATCAACATTGAACTATACGAGCACTCAATCTTCATCTATATTAGCAGCTCCACCCCTGTCACACACGCCAACTCCCACCATTCGCAACGGACTAATCATATTCAACCGCCTAAGTCATAAATATGAGTTCGCCGAAGTTGTTAGTTACTTACCAGGGGTATGAAACGCCAGTCATTGTGTCCTATAGACAGTTGGTTCCCAACTTGACTAAGCGGACAAAATGTAAAACTGAGGCGCTGATTGCATTTCGGCAAATATTGTGTTTGAATTTTGACGAATGATTCGAAACTGTCAGCGTAACCAAAATGGAAGTGTCCACACCTGATGTCAAAAGATAGCCTTTGAAGTGTATTTTCGTGTAATCCGTTTAACGTAACAGATTTGGGAAAAGTTCTTCAATTCTCCTTCTTTGTTTCGTAAGTTCACTTCGTTGAACGTTGGAATTTTACTAGTAAAGTTGTATTTGAAAAGTTTAGGTATAAATGTTCATGGTGTAAGCATAAATATGAAAGTAACAAGAAGAACCATATATTGTTATAATTAATTAGAAGTTTTTTTTATTTTGCTCATACTATGAAAAATAATCAATTCATCATTACAAAAGCATATGTATCTATTGCTGTAACATTCCAGAAATGTGAATTTAGTTTTAAAGATTAATCAAATTCTGACATTCCATTTAAATTCAAACAAGATAGTTGGTGGGAAGGCGATCAGCGCCAGAATTTCCTATTTTCCCCGCTAAGTCAAATTGAGAATTATAATCATAATAATCTTGTCTTCGTGTCATGCCCCTGTTAATCACTGCTGTACTTTGAATTACAGAGGTTATCATCACAGCGAGGCATACAATTTTCTTCGAATTACCCAAATTTCACTGTAGTTCCGTTCGAGAATGCTCCTCGAACGTTTCCAATCGAGCGGATCGAGCCCGATTGTGCAAAGCTGAACATATAACGGATGGAACACCGACTGCAGTCAGTCCAAATCTAAATTCAATTCCATGTTTTGACATTTATGTGAAAGCAGCCCCGTGGTACACTGAAAGGAAAGTGTACCATGTGTTGACCGTGGCCGATTGGCGGCGCCACCCATGTTCATGGGCTACTACCCGTCAAAATACATGTCAAGCATATAAACATTAATAAATTTTGATTGAATAACCAGTATTGAACGCTTATCTTGCGGTTTTTCTTATAATAGAAATGAAATTTATGTTTTTGGGATTCCTCAACATTAGTGTCAGTATCGATCGAACAAATGGGGAACTGCATGTAACTGGGTCGCAAATCTGGATATCGCAACAATCGCGCAGAAGACAAAGTCCGCAAAATTGTTTTTCTTTTCTGTAAGCGCCAAGTGACGGGAAATGGTTAAAACTATATGGCAAGGAGCTATTGAACGAGAAGGTTATGAAATAAAATAATTTGGATTTCAGTTGGTATGTTTGAGTGTTTTGTTCAAATTTTATTTTTGGATCATATATTGTTTTTATTCCTAGGAATTTCGTGATTACATTGAATTTCATTCGAATAGCATTCTGAAGAATTGGTGGAAATGGGATTGATTTATTCAAAATTGAATTGGGCTAATCAAAATTGGAGTCAATTTAAAGGGGTCCGAGGAAAATAAGTAAAATTCCATTGTATTCATACAAATTCAAGGTAATTTTGTAGAAAATTTTAAGTTAATTTGAAACAATCCGAAAATATGGAAAAATTAATTAAATCAAAAAGTTTGAAATAGGCTTAGAAAACTTTAAGGGAATTTGAAAGAACCTGTTACAATAATCAAGAATTCAAGGTAAGTTTAAAAGGCTTCAGGATAAAAAAAAATTAAAACTTAGGAGAAAAGTTCATTAGTGAGTTTCGAAGATTTTAAGAGTTTTCAAACATTCAAGAGAATTTCCAAAAATGCAGACAAGTTCAAAATAATTTGAAATGATTTAATAAGAACTCAGAGTAAATTCCAAATTAATTCAAGCAATTACAATATTTGATACAATTTGCTGAAATCTTTACAAATCTTTTGAACCCTGGAAAATCCCTTAATTCTTGTGAATTAGGTCTCCGAAATTCATCGAAATATTATTAAATTTCGTGAAATTCTACGAAAGGTTTATGAAATATTTTCCTTAATGAGTGGGAAATTCATTTATATATCTTCAAACCTCACACACAGGTCCTGAAAAATTGTTGTGTGTCTTCTGAAATTCTAGGAAGGTACCTATAAATGATTGAAATCAATGAAAAATTCTTTGGAATCTTTTCAAATTCCCTGAAATATTACAGATCCTTCGAAATATCTTGAATTCGCTTAAAATTTTCAAAGACTCTTAAAAAGCCCTCAGAATCTTTTTATGTACTCTACAATATTTCAAAAACTTTGAAATCCCTTGCAATTTGCTCAACCATCATCCTTTGTGAAATCTCTGTGAAACTTTTTGATACCTTTAAAATCTTTCCGAAATCGCCAAGAAATCTTTTGGAATCTCTTAACCCTTCGTAAAAACTAAGTATTGAAGTTTTTTGAAATCTTCAAAATCTATGAATTTTTATATATTTTTTTAACTCCAGAAAATATGGAAATTTCAAGATGAAATAAGAAACTAAAAATGGCAATTTGATACTTGCTTATCTATATAATAGTAATTTTTTATTAAAATGTTTCCGATTCTATTGCCTTTAATCATTATTACTTGAATAATCAGCTGTTTGTTCTTGGGAAATGAATACATAATAATTTAATATTAACGTCTAAAAGCAATTCATTTAAATATTTTCAGCCGCACTTCTTATTTGAGGAATTCCAAAAACGATTAAGATCCTTTTGTTAAAAATCACCCTAATAGGTAGCAAATCGGGGCAAAACGCTAAAATTTTTGCATTTTAAAATTTAAATAATGAGTTGTACTATTTTTATAAGAAGGTTTACTATCTGAAAATAGCAAACTTTACTATTTTCTGTAGTAAAATCTGATATAGGAAAAATTATTAGAGAAATTAATAAATTGTACAAAGGAAATAGGATTAATAAGTATTTTAAATAACATAATATACTAACCATGCAAGAAAAATTATTTTGTTTTATGTAGGAACACGATGTATATTAAAAAAAATTTTATTCTTTTTGTAATGGGATGAATACCAATTATTAAAATTGGTTCCAAAAATTAATAACTGATTTAGCAGAAGACATCAAGCCATGGACCGAGCGCAGCCGAGCGTATCCGACGTGTGTCGATCTTCGATCAACGGATTCATATGTTTTTGTTTTCAATGAACTTTCTATCATTTCGGTCATATGGATGTTTTCATTCCTATCTCTCATAATGTTCTGTAGATAAATGGAACATCGCCTGACAGCTGCCCCGAAGACGCATGTTCGATTCCTGCCAGCTTCGTTTTCTTTCAACCCGATTTTTCTGTTTCAGCTTATAATTTCATAATATCATATGTTTTCAGAATACACAAATACATCATTTCAAATGCTGTGAATTCCAAATTCAAATTAATATGAAATTATGTTTAATGAATAATACTGTATAGTGTATATATTCGGTTTTGAGTTCAGTAGCATATGCGAGTTTCTTTTTTTTCTATTCGGACTGTAGCACATTTTGCGAACCAGTTAGTAATTCGGTGCGAAAGGTCCCTGCGCATCATTTTACTACAGTTTTTAAATTCTCTTATCTTCTGCAGTTAATAATCCAACAAATTTACTATTTTCTCCTATTAAAATTAGTAAATGGCTGTAGTACAGACTTGCAGCTTTGCTAGGACTTTCTTCTTTTCTATCGTTTGGAAATTTTATAATGCTTGAAATAAATAAATTTATGACTTTACTTTTTAGAAAATGTAAAAAGAAGAGGAAGAGATCATCTTAACCGGAGACGAGGTGAGCGTCATAGCTCGCGTCGCAGCATATGAAGATCATGAGAAAGGGATGAGTAATTATTGAGTTGAATATCACATAAAAGTAAAATAAAACAGGAGCAGCAAAGTTCAATTTGAGTTGAATGAATAATTTCAACAACTTTCTTAAAACGCTTTTAATTGCAAAGTATTCACAATTGAAGTCTTCAAGCCTCAGTTCTTAAACAGTCGTTTAAAAATATATATATTGGATTTTAAATTGGAAATTTTCAAATTTTTTTTTTCTATAAATGTAAAACATAAACCAAAAGAAGAGAAATAAACCGAAATGTAAAATGAGTTTTGGAAAAAATGACTCAGTAGGAAGTGGATTATGTATAATGTGTGAGTCTGCATAATCAAGCATTTGAATTTAAAGTTATTCAATCGAATTGAATGACTTATTCCAACAATTTTTTAAGAAAGTTTTTGATTCCGAGGTATCCACAGTTATAATCTTCAAGTCTTAAATTTATGATCTGTGCATTTAAAATATCTGCTGAAAAAAATGTAATTTTTGTTGCAGGATAGGATTCTTCAAATTTTGGACTCCGACGAAATTTCAAAACAATGGGAAACGCTTTGAAGATATTCTTGGATTGCCTCGAGTAGGTAAGGGAACATACTCATACTACGTGACCCATTTTTCTTTTGTTTAAATAAAGGCGAGAATAAAAATGCCTTGAAGCCAAAAGGGATAAAACGATGTAAACAAAAGAAAAACGGGTCACGCAGTATGGGTACGTTCCTTAAAATCTCATATTAATGGATAGTTTTTTTAAGTTTGGAAAATATTAAATTCTGCCTACTGTGTTTATATATGCTTATTATACAAATGTATTTTTTAGGACCTGCAATTTCCTACTGCGTCACTTAATTTCGAAAACGAATTAATGTCGAGACACAGTATTTAACGTTTAAGATACAAACTGTCTACCACAGTGTATTCATGTATATTTTATTAAGGCCTGTAAGATTGTAAGAACTGTTAATAAAAGTCTCTAATTGTCGTTCAACAAGTATTCACCATATACTTTCTTCATAGTGTACACCACCCATGGTTACTTGATGATTTCCATACAAACTAAAAAGATACAGAAGTGACATTTTTATGAAAAATGAGTTTTTCGTATCACTGGACTCGTAAGAGGCAGCTGCATCCAACTATGTTAATAAAAGTGATTAATTAACAATATTTATTGCAAAAAACGACTGCATACTAATGAGGAATGTTGAAAAAGTTGAGAAATACGACAGAAGAAGACACACAAAGCACTTAGCGTGTCCGAAAATTTGCACGCGGCATCAAAAACGTCATCATCCTACGAAAAAGAAGAACTAAAAGTGCTTTATGTCTTTTTTGCCTTGTAAAAGTGACCGAGTGTGGAGCGCGTTTACAAACGAAAAGTTCCGCTTGCACTTGCGTTTGTTACGGCTTTGTAGATCTGTTCTTCTTGCCTTGCATTTTCGACTTTTGGCGACTACTTGAAACCCTTTAGCCCATTTTCTAATAGAAATTGTTTCAAAAATCAATTTTTAATGAAGAATATGAGAGAGTACTTTATTCTTACCCACATAGTGTATCAAGATTATTCAAAATTTTATTCGATATTAGAGTTCTTTGGTCAGATACCTTTTGTCGATTTCCTCAGTTCGAGTCCGATTGGGCTTATGTATCTTTTTAGTTTGTACGGCAGAATGACGTCATTATCGTTTCATAGTTTAAATTCAAGTTTCTATTATCGACGAAGTCATATTTTACATAAAACTAATAGCTTTCTTATTTAGAATGAGAATGAAAAATTGATTCTCAACAAAAAAAATAATATGCAGTCTTAAAGAAATATAAAAATTTTCAACCAAAGAGATGGTACTTGAACTGGAATCATGAATCTTCAGCAGAAAAAATGAATTTTCAACAAAAAAGATCAACATAAATTTTGTTGAGGCCTATACCGGTATAGGCCTCAACAAAATTTATTTTAATATCAACCGTCAAACACATAAGAAAAGAAGATCAACGTTCAACCAAATAAAGTTTATTTTTCGATCAAGAGGATGATCTTTCAATGAAAAGAGATCAATTTCCTACTAAAAAAGATGAATCATCATTCGATAAAATTTTCATTACTCCATGTATTTTTATCAGACAGAAATTTAACTCAAATAGTCATTCATCTTAATTTCAACATTACCCCAAGTATCATCGGTTGATATGACAGCTGTGTAATCCGTATACGCAAAAGTTATCTCATCGTTCATACTTTATAAGAGATCATTGACGTATAGCATAAAAAAGGTCCTAGTATTTGCTTACACAATAACCTTCATGTTTTGCTCTTACGCGTCTGTTCATCAAATGTTTTAGCAAGATTCAAGAAATTTATCGCTATTAGTTTAGTTCTATCTAACTAATAATATGTAATGTTTTTTTTTATAATTGAGTGCATCTTTTATGCCTTTATTTTCAAGAAAAAGATACTGATAGTCAGCTATGATGTTGCTTTCGGTAGCAAAATCCATAGTTCTACAATATATGATTCTTTCAGATATCTTATCTATATGTTTAAAATTGATCATATAGGCCTAAAGTTTGACACATCATTTTTATTCTTTGCTTTGTGTATGCGTATCACGTCATCACTTTCTAGAACTTCTGGTCATATTAGCAAAGAAAACATCCAGTGCGGGCAAAGAGGCGCTGCTGCATATCAAAACAAACATGGCTACCTATGGGGTTCGCCATGCATATGATTAGAATTGGTCTTAACACGTTTATTCAAGTAAAGTATAATTTAAATGTGATAAAAATGTTGCTACTCTCTCTAAAAACATTGAGTGAGTATGCTGTTGCAACGCCGTCTTCCACAAACATGATCGAAGGTGAAAGAGCGATCAATTCTGGTTTTATAATCGTGTATGGAACGACTTACAAAGGGGAAGATAGGATTGACATATTTTCACTGTGCTTACATACAAGCGGATTAGCCTCAGAGCCACTAACAACAACGGGAAAATTGTCGATAATTCGTGATAATAATAACGTAATAACTGTAAAAAAAACACCAGGAAATACTTAATCATCGCAACGCTGAAATGCAGAGTGCAAACTAGTATTTGTTGATCAGTATCTCCAATCAAATTTTGGTACTTTATGAAAACTCAAATTAGTGTTGATATTGAGATTTAATGCTTTCACGATGATCCATTATGATGAAATAAGGTATTTCGGGTTTCGATCGTGTACAAACTA
>WSXT02247065.1:0-15276 GCA_011762715.2 Neuroterus valhalla | reverse complement strand
TTTCAGCTCACTCGAACTCTTTCCAAGGCCGTCGATACCCAAGCCCGAAGCTGGAATTAGTTTGAGGTTCCAGTGTAATAATTTTTTACAGAGTCTTTGTCGAAAAAGAGAAGATACGTATTCAAGTTTTTTTTTTATTGGCAATTTTTCGAGAAACAGGAGGGGTTGGAAAATTGAGAATTTGATTGAAGACTATTTTGAAAAAATGCATAACTCCTGTTCCATTTGAGCTAGAGACATTTTTTTCATTTGAAAGGTAAAAGAACGAATTTAAATAAAAAAATCATCCCAAATATATAATCAACAAATTGAAATTGTTATGAACAATTAAAATTTCAAAATTGATTTTAAACTAGTTTGAACTAGTTTGAAGACAAATTTTGAAAGTAATGAATTTTTCTCAAGAAAAAAAATGGATTCGATAGAAGGTAATTAAAGCTCCTAGAGGGTTGCTGGATTTTCAACCTGTACAGTTAAATCCTCAACGAAAAAGTTAGTTTTAAACGTTGAAATATAAATTTTCTACAAGAAAAGATGAAATCTCCAATCCAATCTTTTCTGGTAGAAAATTTATGTTTCAACGTTAAAAATAACTTTTTTGTTGGGCGTTTAATATTTCGGGTTGAAAATCCAACCACCCTCTAGAAGCTTTAATAACATTCTATCAAATTCGTCTTTTTTCTCGAGAGAAATTTATTAATTTCAAAGTTTGTCTTTTTGGACAGACGATTTGTCCATTTGGATTGGATGAGTTTTTTTTATTATAACTTTTTTTGTTGACGACTGATGCTGTTTTGTTAATATTTTATCCTTTCGATGTAATATGTCCTTCTGGATTGGAAATATTCATCTTTACTGGTGAAAAATTTATATTTACCGTTAAAAATTACCTTTATTGTTGAGGGTTTTACTTTTCAGGTCGAAAATGCAACTACCCTCTAGAAGCTTTCAGTACCTTATAGAAAATTCGTCTGTTTTATTATAAAAAATTTATTATTTTCAAAATTCGTCTTGTTGGATAGACAATTTGTCCATTTGGATTGGATCGGTTTTTCATGATTGCCTCTTTGTCCTCCTGGATTGGGAATGTTCATCTCTTCTGGTAAAAAATTCAAATTTCAAGATTGAAAATTAACTTCTTTGTTTAGGATCGACCTTTCTACGTTGATAATTCAACTACCTTCCAGGAACTTTAAATACTTTCTATGAAATTCGTCTCGTTTCTTCCGAAAATTTATTATTTTATAAATCTCTTGATTAAGAAATCTATATGATAATCCTAATAAAGTAATCTACATTTCCAATAATAATGTTTTTCTTTTCCATCTTATTATTCATTTATTTCTTGAATTTTTTAATTGAGTTATCTTGTCTAAGAACTAAGAGTTTCAATTTGGAAATATATAATAATCATTCATATTTAAGAGAAAAGCGATATCAAAGAAGAAAATCGTCCGTGCAATGTGATACGCGCCGGTGTGAGGTACCGCGCTCGACACCGCCATATACAATAAATTTTTTCCGATAGTAATAATAATTTCGCCATTTTGAAATATATCATTTTTGATTGAAAATTTGACGAAGAAGACGAAAAAAATACTAAGAACTTTATTCATGTTGGTCGAACCAGTTACAAATCAAATTTAAAATTTTAATTGTTTATAACGTTAATTTTTTGATGATATATTTGGGATGATTTTCTTATTAAAGCTCGTTCTTCTACCTTTCGAATGAAAAAAAAAAATTTCTCTAGCTAAAATAAAACAGGAATTATGCATTTTTTTAAAATAGTCTTCAATCAAATTCTCAATTTTTCAACCCCTCCTATTTCTCAAAAAATTGCAAAATAAAAAAAATCCTTAAATAAGTATCTTCTCTTTTTAGATAAGGGACCTGTAAAAAAGTATAAGCTCAATTGAAAATGGGTCGGTCAATTCTCTGTTCGATTTGTAAAAGAATGTCCCATATGAAAACATGCGTTTGTTATTCAATGTCTTTCATTTTGCGTCGTTGTATATAGATCACTCAATAGATTGTTATATGAAAAAGTACACAAACAGGTTCTCGACATTTGAACAAACATGCCAGAAAATAATATTTTTCTGATTAAACTTAACCTTCTCCAAGGCTTCAAATCATGATGATTCTGTCATTTTTCCCCAATTTAGTCTTTATAAACTGCTCTTGCGGCAGCTGAATAAACTTTCCTTAATGATAACAATCTAGTATAAAGAGACGACTAAAAAGATTGAGATAAAGTATTTCTGTTTCTTGTCCCGCCAGAAGTATCTTATTATTGATAATAAGAAAAATCTTGTAACATATTTATTCTCCGATAATAAAAGCAAGGAACCGGGAAATTTTTAGATGTTTCTTTTTTCTATGAAAACTTGACAATTCGGTTGAAAATGCATCTTTGTAAGTGAAAATGTCTGCTATTTTCGTTAAAAGTACGACTATTTTGTTAGTGATTATATTATTTCGGTTACATTGTAACGACTCTAATGCAGACATTTTTCAAATCAAACATTCAACTTCCTTGTTGGAAAATAGTTCTATTTCATTCAGAATTCGTCTTTCATGGTCAGAAAATCACCTTCTTACTTTCAACGTATCCTCTAAGGGTTTTCATAACTTCAACAATTCTTTCTTTCCCTTTTTCTTCTAATTCTATTCCACCTCAATCTTTTTCTTTTCACAATCATTCTTTCATTCTATCTCATTCAGTTCCCTCATCCACTCCTTCTCTTCCTACCGCAGAATCCCTACCACTTCCCCTTGACATCGCTTCCCTGACCTTGCTCTCACAGTCTAAATCTTGCAATTCTTGTCCATCTTCTTTTTTCCCACTCGTTCTCCAAATACTTTAGCAGTCCTCCCTTTTTTATTACCTTATACCAGTTATTGTACTTCAGTTCTTTTATCCTCTCTTTACTTTCTACCAACTGATTTTCTTCATCTTTTTTTTTCAATTCTTTTAAGATTACTCCCATTTCCTCTTTTATATCTTTACCTGTCTGAAACTAGCTTATTACTCATCCCCGTTTTGTTTACTCCATCGACCACCCTCTTCCATTTTCCACCTCCTTCAGACATTCATTCGTTAATTCTTCTCCCTCTCCCACCCTTGGTTCTCCTTCAAATTTCGTGACATCTTTCCTACTCTGGTACTCAATTCATCCCTTCGCTCTTCCTCCCTCACAACATATCCAGATCTCCTCCAACCCCCTTTTGGAGTTCATCTGACACACTGTTCCTGTGCCTTTTCAGTCTCTTCATTTTCCTTCCATCCCCATGTTTCTACCTCATATCCTAGAATCGGTCATCTTAGGGTATGAAACAACCAGCACATTTTTCTTCTCTAATCTTTCTTGAACCTTCTTCCATCTATTCCCCATACCTGCTTCGTTGCCCCCGCCACTTTTTTATTCTTTCTATTTTTTCCTCCCTCTCCTTTTCCAAACCTCTCCATCTTCACTTTCCGTAAATTAAATTTCAATCTCATTCCTAATAGTATTTCTTCAAACCTGTGATTGGATACGCCATTTCCTTTTCATCCGCTGCCATCCTTACTATATCATCTGCGTTTGCTAGTTTATTGCCTAAACACCTCCCTACCCTTTTCTGCCCATTGCTTGTTCAGCGACTGAGATCAAGATATTATATAAAAGTGAGATCAGAGCACACCCTTTTCATACTTCTTTCATCATTCAGAAACTATGACATACTTTATTGGCTACCTTTACCCTGTTTTCTGTCTAGAGAAAACTCTTTTTATCAGATCTTTCCATTTTTTTCCCCCTTCAACGTATATACTGTCCATCACCCAAGTTCTTTTTCTTAACCCCGTCTGATTTAGTGACACTATCTTATTTTTCTCAACTTTTTTTTTCTACACCTCCGATGATACCGTTTAATATAACCTGTACAAGCTTGGCATGAGTGTCACTTCCCTATAATCCTAAACCTCCTCTTCTTTGCCTTTTTTTAATACCGGAACCACTTCCTCTTCTTTGTGTAGCTCTAGCCATTCCTCTCATCTACACACCCTATTGCACATTATCCATGAACATTGAATTAGTTCAATCCCTCCACATCTACGTACTTCATTTGGAATTTCATCTAGAACTGGAGCTCTTCCCTCTTCGACTATTCCCTAAACTTTGATTATATCTTCTCTTGTTATTTTCTCTTTCTATTCTTTTCCTGTTCCTCCTATCTCTCTTGGTTTTGCATTAAAATCCTTCCCTATCACGAGCCTATTCCTTTCCTCATTCGTTGCGATCATTTCCTCTATTTTTGAGATTTCCCCTGCATATTTATAGTAAATACACTCCGACGTCCTCCATCTCTCTCCTCCCATCCCTATCTCTTCTAACGAAATTCTCCGATTTCTTCTCTTATGACTTCAGCATCCTTCTCTGTCATATATTCCTTCCTTATTCTCATTACCATTCTTCCCATCGCTCTGCCTCTCCTATTCCTCCTCTAAACATTCTAAACCTGCCAACGGTAACATCTTAGTATTCTTCCTCTTTGTCGTTCCCTTCTCTTTTTAACAAGCCACGTATCCATCATTACAACCGCCTCCCACTTTCCCAAATTTACGGATTTATTTCAAATATAGGTCTTTTAACGCCTCTTTAGCCTTATCTCTATTATCATCCATCCTCTCACCAATGAAACTTTCTTTCTCTGTTGGTTTCTCCAACATTCTCGGTGTTTTAAGGATTGTCCCTACTTCTCCTGCTTCCTTACTGCTCCTGTCCCCTCTTTTCCGTTTAATCAAACTTCCTCAAGATACCAAACTTTTCGATCTCTACTTCTCGCTCTCCGACATTTTTATATATTTTCACCTCACCTTCCTTTTGTTTTATGTCTCACGGCGTTTCAAAATCTTCTCCTTTGGACCCTCTTTCTTCCATGCCCTTACTTACCACGTCACCTATTAATCGTATTCAAATCTACCCACTTTCGACTTTACTCTTTCTAGCGCCCAAATCCCGTACCAACTCCTCTCAATTTTACGTCACTCTAAACTTAGTGCAGTATTTCAATCACGAAAATTCGTATCAATCGAAAAAAATTGCCAACCACAACTCCCTCCATTCACACAATTCACACTCTCACTAACAAACCCATTGAAAAAAATTTTTCCACTTACCTCTCTCATTCGAAGTACAGCAATGACTAACTAACAACTGAGACGAACTCGTATGCAAAACTTAGGCGGTTACATATGATTGGTCCGTTGCGAATGGTGGAGGTCAGCGTATGTGACAAGAGTGGGCTTATCGCGCCGCACAGTGGTCCGGTGACCCGATCTTCTGGTCAAAACTAAGGAACTCTAACAAAAATAGTAGGGTTTTGATCAAATTTATCCACATAAGGTTTATGGGTCGCTGATTCCGAGAATGAAATCAGAATTGCGAAGTTCAAAATGACAGACACAAAATGGCAGACTTCTTTCCTGAAAAATGTTGTTATTCTGCTAGGATCCGTATTATCAAGGTTTTTCGGGTCGCTGATTCTGAAAATGGGATCAAAATTGCCAAATTTAGAGAGACAACACAAAATGGCGCACGTTTTTCGTATAAAGTGTTGCGATTTTGCTAAAATACTTATATCGAAGGTTTTTCGGGTTGAAAATTTGTTCAACGTCGGGAGAAATGAATAAAATTATATAATTATGAGATAAAAAGTAGCATATGATACCGATTTGGACATTTGACATCTCTGGCCAAAAGGGTTGGTGGGGGAGGACAGGTTTGGAATTAAAGTAATTTTCACAGTTCTCCTTCGTGGCACGTGGTAATATTCGATCGTTCTTTGGACCACTTTTGCGTCCATTTCAATGGACAGTTTCCAACTCAATTGGATCTCGAGAGAGAAAAAGTTAGTATAATTCTAAATTTTAAATAGTCATTCATTCTTTTACATTCTTGATGCATACTCCACTCGTTATACATAGACTAAACCAGAACGAGAGGAAGGGAAAAGGAGGGGGGGGAGAGAAAGAGAGAGAGAGAGAAGGGGGGGGGGGGGGGGGGGGGGGGGGGGAGAGAAGGGGAGGGCGGGAGGGGGGGGGGGGGGGAGGGGGGGGGGGGGCCGTGCTGGTGCCATGCTTGATACATTCTCAGTCGCATTGAATGTGACGGAGGGGCGTTTCCGTTTTTCGCAGTTAGGTGGCCTCGCTCAGAGTAGACAGCCTCCCAAAAGAAGCAAAACTACAAACATTCGCCTAATCTTTCCATCACTTCTCCTCTTGACAGGTAATTCCCTTGTTCGAGCCGCGTCCTGGCCATTTACCGGAAGCTCCAGGTACCATATCTATCGGTCAAATGTGTGACGTTGCATATAATCTACATGAAAATATTAAGGTTCGTTGATGAAAATAACCTGTAATAAGCGAATTTCCATGATGTTAAACTGTATCAAATGTTGTCCTTCTTATGTTTTTTCAATAGGTAACACAAAAATCTACGTCTAAGACTGGAATCCCGTCTGAATGCGTATAAAATTGTTTCACTTTGGACGATCGGATTTGATTCTCGGAAACCTATAGTTGGCCTAAGGTTGATCAATGCGAAGAATGTCATGGGAGAGCTTTACGGACCAAGGATGTTGAGGTTTGTACATTAGGGAAAACATAATTCATAACCTATTTCGAACTATATTCTCAAATTAAACATTTTATCTTGCGCAGTACACGGGAGATCCTAAGTTTAAATCCCAGTAGAGTTGAAAGGTGGTCACTTCTAAACAGAGATAAATTATAGCTCTTAATTGGAACATTTCGTATCCAGGCCGGGAGACTCTGTAATATTTTCAAGGATTTGTTAAGACATTCTGGTTGCTGCAGTAGATTTCTGATTCTCAACTAAGGAATCATTTACTGTTGAACACCCAACTATTTTGTCAAAGAATTCAGTTCTCTGGTGAAAAGGACCTTTTTTGCAGAATATTTCTATTTCCGGATGAGTAATAGAATGTTTCGTGTGAAATTGGTCGATTTCGGTGAGAATTATTTCTTTTTGATTAAGAATTGAACCAGCTTTTAGAAATACAATCCTCATTGTCCTGTATTTCTGACCGGGAAAACTGTTCCGGGCAATAATATAGTTTTTGGTAGGGGTCTGTTTTCTGGTTGACAAGAATGAATGATTCCAGCTAGAAATTCTATTGGGTAGTTGGATGTAACATTTTTGTATTAGAAATTCTTGCGGTATGTGAGAAAATATATTTTTTCTGGAAATCGATATTTTCGAGATGAAGATTCAAGGTTTTTGCGAGAAATTCATCGTTCTTCGTGAAAATATTGAAAATTTGTTTGGAATTTTTTTTTTCTTGAAAAAGAAATTTTATATTCGATTTTTCATTCGTTCTCTTGATCACTTTCTCCTCTACTTTTATCTTTTAGAAGGGATTCAATCCTTCATGACGAGTGTAGGTGATTTGAGTTGGTCTACCTCTTCTTTTTCTAATCATCATCTTCTCTAATTTCGGCCTGCTTTTTCGAATAAGATGCGTGTTCCCTGAATCTTTAATATCTCAGCAATGGAAAATATACAATAATTGCTTGACAGATCAGAACTGGGAGAAATTCATATAATTAATTTTACCAGAAATTTATGAAGATAAATCTTCCTCTGTTAACAGCTCAAGAGAAAGTGATGTGTTGACTTGATTGGTCGAATTCAATGGCAAGCGATACAGAGGCTTAAGGAAGCCAAGAAATGCATCGCAGAATGTAGAAGCACCCCAAGCAGTAAAAAGCCTAATAATCCAAATACGGACAAAAAGAAGCAGAAGAATAAAAATCGAAATGCCTCAGTATATTAGGGAGACTCAATGTATGCAAAATGCAACTGTATTTGTATAAACATCAATAAAAGTTCGCACAATTGAACTAATTAAATTGTCTCTTACTTTTTACGAGGAAAAGGTATGATCCGCCGAAGCTCGTGTAACTTATTCACTAAACAATTCCATTTTTTAAATTCAATAAATAGTCTGTCTGTAGTCTGAAGTCTCTAGTCTGTAATTTGTGAACTTGATTACATTCGAAAGAATGATCGGATTGGATTGCCCTTTGGCACGCATTTCAAGAGACCAAAAAGACAGGTCGAGTTCGTTAGCCAGCTATTTTGGATGGAAAATGAAAGAGGAGGAGCATTTTGAAAGTTTGTTTGAACTTCTTTTTTCCGAGACTCAAAAATTGTATGTGAGGTTTCTCGTAGTAGGTAAAAAGTGAAGCAATTTATACTTATGATTTTCTTTGATGAAAACAAAATTGTTGTTGTGGTATTTTCAAAATTCAAAAATCTAAACAGAAAATGTGAATCTTTAGCCAAATAACGCAATATTGAAAAGAAAGTCAAAGAAAAAATAACTTTTTGAATTTTCTCATAAAATCGAAAATTCCCATTTTGATCGCACAAAAAAAAATGAAAAATAATCTGTGGACTCGAAAACTTTCGAAAGAATGATCGGATTGGATTGCCCTTTGGCACACATTTCAAGGGGCAACTTGAAGACTACAAAGGGTTACGTCAAGTGCGCTGAAAGAATTGTGAGCAATGCCATAATGAGTAGGCGACCCGTTGTTTGGAGGGTAGAAAACGGTGTTGCCAAGTACTCTATTCATCTTCCTTCCTCTAGTCCCTTCTTTGTAACTTTGTATTGGAACTTCCGTTGCTGCAATATCATTCCCGATGTACGTGGCTTTTCCTCCACTTGCAAGACCAGCCTCGACTCAATTCTTTATTATTTTATTATATACCCTTTTATGTTTCCAGAATTATCACATTTGAAGCTTGTTTTTTGCAGAGCATTTGTCAGCGAAAACTAAATACATATGGAAAACCTTGTTTACTGATACCCACTCGGAGGAAACTTATTTGGGAAGCAATTTTTAGTACTTTTCTTTGGAATGAATCACTAAGATTTCGTAAGAAATGACAGGTGAAGAGTTTGATAGGGTCATTTTTTCAAGTATATTGAAAAGGCGCTGGATTCCGAATTGTTGCTGCCTGATCGAAAAAGTGATGTGTTTGTCTGTTATGCCCTTGACTGTCTCCTTGCTAGATGAAAACAAACCAATTCTACCGTTTCGAATCCTCTACCTGAATCCAGTATCTGATTAGTTTACAACTTTTCCAATTGCAGTGATGTAATCCCTCACTTCAATCCCATCTGATGCTTCAATTAGAATTGCTTAGTCCTTTTTAGAGAAAACGTCAGATGTGACTGCAGCCTAGGATTTTTTAGACGAGGATGGCATGTTTGGATGTTGACTTGGTACAGAAATTTCTTTTCTTGAAGTAAACTTTTTCTTTATTCCTTATTGTAGGAAAGAATAGAAGCATTTCTCTGAGGGATTTTTATCTGAGATGGTAAAACACTTACAGACTAACACTGTATTGGAATATTCTAAACACTAGAGGAACTCGCGGAACTCTCGCAACTGTAGCTACTCGTTGTAGGCAAAACCTTTTGCATCAGAAGTCAAACTGAGACTAAAAATTCCACTTCTTTTTGAAAAACAGTTCTTTTTCATGAAAAATCCGTCTATCATGGTCAGGAAATGACTTTCTTCTTCATTTTTAAATTGTTTATGGAGGGTTTGCATAACTTCAACAATTCTCTTTTTTCCTTTTTCTTCTACTTCTGTTCCACCTCAACCTTTCTCTTTCCACAATGATTCTTTCATTGTACCTCATTCAATTTCCTAATCCACTCCTCCCTCTGTCCTCCCTGCCGCAGAATCCTTACCATGTTCTCTTGCTAGCTTACTTTATCTACCATTCCTCTTATTCGTCCTTCGCATACATGTTTCCATGTTCTAATTTCCCATTCACATATTCTGACCCTCCTTTTTCCCTCTTTCTTCCCAGTACATCGCTCCCTTGACCTCGTTCCCTAATCCAAATCTTGCTATTCTTGTCCATATTCCTTCTTCCTACTCCCTTTCCAGATACTTTGGTAGTCCTTTCTTTCTTATTATCTTATATAAACTATTGTATTTCGATTCCTCAATCTGTTCTTCCTCAATCTGTTTCGCATGAACGTCCCGTTGAAAAACAAATTTTGAAAATATTCGAAATTGTTGACACTACAAACCAAACATGAACACACTATATAATTAGATAATAATTCTTTGATGTAAAACGTGTCGACCATTGGACAGAAAAGTAGCTTTCTTATCTGTGCTCTGAACACACATTCAGGTAGTATGTACATGGCAGGATTGGGAAGAAACACTTTCTGCTAACCAGCAGGGCATCAGGACCATGGTGTAGAAAAGTGCCGTGAAGCAAAGAAAAGTAACTGCTCAATCTAAGCGCCCCCCCCCCCCCCCCCCCCCCCCCCCCCCCCCCCCCCCCCCCCCCCTACTTGGTTCTGACGCCCCCCTTCTCCGCTGAAGAATAAAACTTACGATTCCGCTACAATGATGAGTCTTATTTCTCTTTTTTCCCCTTCTTCCTTTCTCCTCTGATAGCGTGCATCCATACTTGCTATACTTCAGCGCGCATGCATGCCCTCGGGCAAAGTCTAAGTTTCCCCTCTGTGCGTCCAACTCCCACTTCCCTCCCCCAATCCCATAGCGTACATGCATCCTATCCGCCCTTTAGCATTATTAGATCCTGTCCAGCAAGGCCTGTGTTTCCCCTCAGTGCTTCCAACTCCCACTTCTCTCCCCCCGATCCTATAGCGTGCATATATGTTACCAACTAAATCCTCCCCCTCACCCCGATTATTCAGCAGGTATTCTTGCTCCCCGGCAAAACTTGAAATTGACCCCAACGCTACCATTACCTTCCCGAACTGCAACATGTATCACGCTGGCTTTCCCGAAAGGTTGACCGTCGCCTGTAACGTTTGAGTGACCAGTCGATCGACACATCAGCACATCCTGCATGACGCATCCTGCTCCGCGCATCACGCGGTCACGCTCTCCTTCTCCCGAGAGGCTGACCATGTCCTGCCACGCTTGGGTTATTTAATCCCTTCGAGGCAACCTTACCACTCTCCATTCTATTTTTTACCGTATCCTACCTACCCTTACCCCAACGCTTCAGAATCCCATACTAACCACAAGTGGGGACCATATCAATTGGCGGCCAAATTCGTGGGGCTTGGCAAATTTTTTTTTCCATTTTTCCTTGTGATTGAATAAACTGAACCTCTGGCCCTGGACAGACTAGCGATAAAATTTGAAATAATATGAAAGCAATTGTCAAACATTCCCCAAAAGAAAATCCATCGAAACATTTGACCATGACTGCTCGAAGGAATCCCACAAACACTTCCGGAAGTGACCACGAAAGTCCAGTGGCACCCAATCCCGTACCTCATCCCTCCTCAATCATCGAAATCAACGACTCCGCAAGCAATGCAGATAGAATTTCCCTAGGTTTTCAATGCAATCCAACCCTGGAGTTGACAAAAACCAAGCCTCAGGTTCCAACACATCCCTCATCCCAAGTCTAAGAACCACACACAATATTCCCCAAAAAAACCTCTACAATGACACATTGTCACCACCCTTTCCCACCTTTCCGCTAGGGGGACTGACAGTAGAGAAACCGATACTACTTAACCCTGCTCAAAAACTTACAGCACACATGGCGGTACCTAACATCGACAATCAGGAGGCTTCTTGATTCCTCCTACCAGCGATCTCAATTAAGAAATTTCGAAACATCATGAGTGCTCTAAAAGTACCACCACCAACCTACCGGAATTTCCCGGATTCAACTATGAGGATCCAGAAGCTTCTCATCGTGAATGCAAAAATTATCTCAACTAATCTAAAGCTGAAGGAAATAACTGGTCAGGAATTGTCGGAAAGTATTTACTAGGGGATGCAGCTAAATGGTATGCAAAATGCCTCCTTCCCCACAATACAAAAGCTGATCTGGTCAACATACTTTTCAAGACACTCCGATCCTCGAATAAACACGTTATGTGCGCAGCTAGCCCAGCTATATTTACAGACCTAATGAACCGTGCAACTCAGGCTGAAGCAGACGAATAAGAAGCGAATCCTGATAGGAAAAGCACCGAAGAAAACTCCAGGAAATCGCGGGAACCCACCACCAGTACGCCACCTGTCAGAAGATTTGATCAAACACAAAGGACCAGCCAAGGAACAGCCCACATTAACCAACACACAATAACCACCACCCGTACAAATCGAAGGAACCTTCATCACCTTTGGATATACGTAAAAGGGAAGGAAATGGAAGCTCTGGCGTTTCCGAGTCAGCCGAAAAAGCCACGAAAACCCATTTCCCTACCCCCGAACAACTCCGGCCGATACAACCAGGTCCACTCAAAGCCGACCTGGCCGCAGAAGGTTCACACTTGAACTTCGTGGAATCATAGACTTAGAAAACGAGATAAGTCAAAGATACTTCCCAGTTTCCTTTAATGTTGTCGACAGTCTAGGAGAAGAACTCATCCTAGGTAGAACCTGGGTATAAAAGGATCACCTTGTTTGCATCAAAGGTAAAGGTGATCGAGGAACAAATTCCCGAAATGTTGGCCGATAGAGTAATCGAGCCAAAAAGTTTACCAAATTGTTCCGAACCTCCAATCCCAACGAAAAAGGATGGAAGCCAACGTTTCTGCGTAGAGTATTATCTCCTGAACGACCTGACAATCTACGCTGCACAACCCCTCCCTGTAATCCACGGAACATTGAAAGATTTAAGACAAGCAAAGACCTTCTTCACCATT
Source organism: Neuroterus valhalla (assembly GCA_011762715.2). Taxonomy (NCBI): domain Eukaryota; kingdom Metazoa; phylum Arthropoda; class Insecta; order Hymenoptera; family Cynipidae; genus Neuroterus; species Neuroterus valhalla. The sequence continues at coordinate 2,532 of WSXT02247065.1, read as the reverse complement.
GACCTGAAAAGTGTTTATTAACAAATACCCGTGCAACATACGTCCTGAAAGTAAACAGCGTTCGCGACCCTTGTAGCGGCAATCATCAGTTCCGAGTTCTCCTTTTTGGATTGGAGAACGCTCCTGGCAATTTTCAGAATATTATAAAGGAAGTCTGGGGGCTTATCTTCAAATGCCTGGAGATATATGGACTCTTTTGTAATTTGAAGAAATTTCATTTCGGAAGGACGGCCGCCTAGTTATTTCTGATGGTATTTAGGCTACATTTCAGAGCATACGACCAATGAAAGAAGCAAACCCACCTCGAACTCGCAAGGAGCTTCGTAGCTTCTTAGTAACCCTCAATTGGATACGAGAGTACCTACACAACTTCTCGACGATGGCGACTGCGCTAACGGGTCTCCTGAGAACTTCGAAACTATACAAATGAAATGCTCAAGAAAAAGTCATTCGAGATAGTCCAAACCCTGGTGGACAAACTCCTAAAGCTGATTCAACTGGATCTCTAGCTACCATTCATTCACAAATTGACGCTAGCGCTATAAGGATGGACGCTGTACTTCTTGAGGAGGATAGAGACAAGTCAGAGCATATAATTTTTTATGTCAGCGCCTAATTTAACCAAACTTATGCAAGTTATCATTGTAATGAGAAGGAATGTCTTTCGGTAATATGAGCAATCAAACACTTTCACCCATATTTAGAGGGCAGTCATTTTACGCTCCGCATGAATAGCACCACCCTGACCTGGCTTGACCGGATACAGGATGTTAAATCAAAGCGCACCCGTTGCTCCCGACTTCTCAGTGGACTTTCATTTATGGTCGAACGCTGCGCTGGGAAAAATAAAGAACTAGTAAACGTACTACCATGCCATCTCAGACCTGACGCACCGACGCCTGGTAAGCCGGACCTTGACTGCAAGTTGCCAACCACCTGAAACAATAACCATCTACAACATGAACATGGGCGTTGCGCGTACCCGCTAGTGTCGACGATCAAGGTCTCTGGGAAATTCACGATGACCCTCTTAACGGACATTCGGGGGTCGATGAAACCTTGCGTGCAATTCAAGCATATTATTACTGGCCCGAAATGCAGCGCAGTGTCAGAAAATATGTCGGAAGCTGCTATCTGTGTAAATTCAGTAAACCAATACGCTCACCGCGACAGGATGCAATGAGACCACAAATCCCAAGGACAGCCTGGAAAACGGTTGCTTCGGGTCTTAAGGACCGTTCCCTCGATCGGCTAGAAGAAAGGCGTATGCTTTCTACTCCTTCCCGAAGCGTTGAATATCCCCACCCCTTTTTGCACGTCTTTATGAAAGTTTTTCTGTAGATCTACCTCTCCTTTTCTCTCGTAGTTTTTTCTGAACGCACACTTCCTATTTCCTGAATACGTTCTCAATTCAATCTTCTAAACCTCTTCTCTTACAAATCACCAAGTGGTTAGCCATTCTTCTCATGAATTAAATCTTATATATCTCTCTCGCAACTTTTCTTCCTCCTCCCTTCCCTTCCGTTCCAATATCGCTGTCCATAACTCAGTACTAGCCATGCCATTATATCGACCAACCTTATTTGCTCCTCCCAATTTGTGATACTCACTATTCAGATAATACTAATGACTAAAGGAAAGACCTTCGGAGCCCAATATGCATCTTTTCTGAAAAGATCATGTGCTGCTCAGATATTCAGCTTGTGACAGATCCTATTTCTCAAATACAGTACATGTCTTATTCTCATAAATAATCAGGAATTTCTGTGCTGATGATCGTTAGTAGACATCAAAAGTTTTCATTTGAAATACTGCAATCTTTTCAGGGTAAGAATTCATCAATGATATTTTCCAATTGAGGTGCATTAATGAAAATAGATGAGAAATTTTTAGGAGCTTATCCTTGTCTATCAGTGTTGCAGCTTTGCTGTAAGAACTCAGGGCCATCATTCGGTCGAAAATTTACTGTAAAATATAATAAATATTTGCCCCTGAAGCTTTTTTCTTCACAAAAAGGAGAGTAAATGCATCAAGAAGGCAGAAAAATAGAACCATCCTTTCTGAAAGAGTGGTGTTACAAAACGTCTCAAGAAATCTCGAAATATACTGATACATGTTTAACGTTGATTTTTTCTGGTGGGAATACATATCATCAATCAGCGATCAAACATATTATTGTAAATTATATAGTTTGATCAAAAATCATTCCTTTACTGAGAAAAGGTTTTCAGTGGATGTAGCCGAAATTTTTTTAAAGGCGGATATAGCAGCTTGTTTGTAATTGTTCAATTATTATTATTATTATTTATCAGAATTTGGAACTCGAAAGTTCATTGCCTCATCTACCCGAGACCGCTACGCGTCTCTATCCTGTGCATCATCCATCCACTCATTATAATCATATCCTAGTTCTACCAAATTTTTTTTTAAATTATCCCTCCTCCTGATTCTCGGTCTTCCCAGTGGTCTCTTACTATTCGGTTTCCCTTTCATGATTTGCGCTACCGATCTATCGTTGCCCATTCTAGCTAC
>WSXT02247054.1:0-15277 GCA_011762715.2 Neuroterus valhalla | reverse complement strand
GATTGATTGATGATTGATTGATGATTGATTGATGATTGATTGATGATTGATTGATTGATGTTTGATTGATGATTGATCGATGATTGATTGATGATTGATTGATGATTGATGGATGAATAATTGATGATTGATTGATTGTTCGATGGTTGATTGATGATGGATTATTGATTGATTGATGATTGTTTGAGGGTTGAATTATTGACTGATTGATAGTTGATTCATTTTATGAGTCATTGAATGATAATGGATTGTCGATTGATGACTGTACCTAGCGTTTTTTGGTGAAGAAGTAAGTTACCTCAATTTTCTTTTATTAACTAAGACCATGGATTTGGTGGTAGAAGACTGAATAACGTACTCAAGTTGTATTTACGGTCAAAGAAACGGTGTGTTAGACTACAGACAATATATGTAGACAACATTCTCGCGCTTACAGTTTCAAGATTGACAGTGTAAAGCTTTCCTTGCATAATTATTCTGTACTAATTTCAATGCTTTAGTATCTCACTCTCTTCATTATCTTCTCTCGCAATTGCTGTTAATGTTATCGTTTCTCAATACTATAACCGCTCTCTCGCTCGTATTGCCTTGCCTTCCCCGCTTCGCCTCCCACGCATTTTCCTGCATTTCGCCAGCCTCGCATTGCCGAACTCTGCCTCCACGATTCCTTCCTATTTACTTATTGGATAAAGTTCCGAAAAGCGCTTACCTCCGTTTTCTTCGAAACTTTGTACAGACGTATTTTGACGTGCTCATCACGAATATGATAGTGGAAATAGGCGCAAATTTGATTTTCATGGTAAAAACCATGAAAAACACATGAAAATTATGTTTATTTACGTTTAACTCAGTGAATGAAAAAAATTTACAGAAAATCTCCAATAAAAATTGTAGATCTCTAAAAAATACGTATTTTGTGTTCCATATCTTTTCACGCTACGACTGACGGTTTCCGATAAAATAAGGGAAAATGACGGTACAAAGTGCAGAGTTGGGGTGGAGTTCCAAAGAGCGCCTAACTCCGATTAATTGGAAGCTCTGTGCGCCCACGTATTTTGGAGCGCTGATCACGAATATAATATAGAAAATTCACGCAAATTTGATTTTTATAATAGAAACCATGAAAACTCCATAAAAATCATGTTTCTTCACGTTATTTTCTATATGTTTTTACCCCACGACTTATGGTTTTCGATAAAGTAGACTTAGAAGGCTTGACAGACGTTAAATATTAAAAATCGCAGAAACAATGAACCTAGAAAATGTTTGGAAGGGTGGGTACGAACGCGTAGAATGGATGGGAGAAACGAAACTTACGAGAGCTGACATTGAGCTGACTTGGGAAATGGGGAAGGTTTGTGACCTCCATTATTTCTATAACCAGTCATAGGGGTGCCTTCACGCCCCCCACGAGACTCGGGAAAGGGGGAAGGTGTGGAACCTACATGATTTTTATAACCAGTCATAGGGGTGTCTTTCTGCTCCCATTGTACGTTGAGAAGAGTATCGCGTGTAGGCAACACTGCACTTCGTACCGTCATTTTCCCCTATTTTATAGAAAACCGTCAGTCGTACGGTAAAAATATATTAAACATGAACTGTGTTTTTTTTGATGGACCTACAATTTTTATATAAAGCTTTTCCATAAATTTTCATTATTCACTAGGACGAACGTAAGTAAACATAATTTTCATGAGTTTTTCATGGTTTTCAACATGGGAATCGAATTCGCGCCTGTGTTCACTATCATATTCGTGATCAGTGCGTCGAAATACGTCGAAATACAGAGTTTCAAAGAAATCGGAGGTAAGCGCTTTTCGGAACTCCACCCGACTTATTTGCTATTCCTTACCTCATATTCACATTATTTACATAGATCCTCCCTCAAGTTCCTCTCCTCCTTACACGTCAATCTCTATTCCGCCTTCTCCTTCTTTCTCTTCCTCTCCATCTTACTCAGCACCCCCTTCACCCACACGGAGAGAAGTAAACCGTAATAGCTACTGCTAGCACCGTATTCGTTACGGAAGATAACACTGCCGTGGCACGAGCGATCTCGGTACGCACCGTAACTATCACAGTGTGGCACCTGAAAAGTATACGCTGTCGCCGTCACTGCTCTAGCTGTCATCGCTCCGGTTGTAGCAGTAACGTTTACTGCTAGAGCTGAAACGTTCCAACGCGCGCACAGTTTAACACGAGAAAAGTGAAACAAACTCTAATAAATCATTTTATCATCTTTATTCTTAACTCATGTATCGTTTTATCAAATTGCGATAGTACATATTTTTTTATAAATACAAGATTTCAGATTTAATTTGATGAAATAAATATATATGTCAAATAATTAACCAATAAATTTTTAATTTTTTTTTTTACAAAAAATTATATTTATGTATATAGGGTAGTTAGTTGGTCGTGGGGGCTAAGGCATGAGCTTTGGACCCACTTCGTCTGGTTGCGAATTCAATTTCCGTCTCGTACCCCGGAGAAGTTATGTAAAGGAGGGTGTAGTAAATATAGAAGGGGTGTGTCATTTGAGGACTCTTGAACCCGTGAGAAGTAAGAAGTTCATTTTAACTCGAGGTATTTCCCTTCTGGCTTTGCTCGTACGTAAAATTACGCCATCATCGAAGTTAAATTAAATTAAATCATTCATTATTCTATTTCTAACCATAATTACAATTTACGTCATTCCTGACATTCATGTGCGAATCATAATTATTATCTATTTCATTTTTAATGACAGTTAATTTTGCCCGCTTTGAATCACGCGCCAAACGGCGGCCAACGGTGGCCAATGAGAGGACCGCAGTAACCATTCCGGTGATAGCAGTCACGTTCACGGTTTACTTCTCTCTGTGCATGCACTCGCTCTTTTCTTCCCTCTTTCATGCGGAATTACATCCGTGCTTATTCCACTCCATTCCACCTTCTCGCATTCTTCAATCCAGTATTCCACCTTTGCATACCTCTCACAAATATCGCGCTCTCTCTGTTTGCATGATCCGTCCATATTGCTCATAATACCTTGACCCTCTTATCCTCTCCCTTCCTTCTGCCTCTTCTCTCTCTTCATGCCGTTCCTCTTACTAGTCTCTTATACCTTTCTTCCTTCCTCGTGACTCCTTCTCACTTTATCCTAATGTAGACCATTTTCCCGGAAATTCCTTTCTCTCTCATCCTCCATCTTTCCATCTCCTCCCCTGTTCTCCTTCTCCCACCAGCACTCCCTCACTCACCTTCTTTCCCTCTCTTGATTGATTGATTTATTGTGTCCCCTGAGGGTTTACATTTCCCTCGAACCTCTCCACCATTCTTTCACACACCCTTTCACTATCGTAGTAGTAATTAAGGGGGACCTACAGCTTAAGGTGGGTTCCGAACCACCAAGAACCCAAGCCCCAAGTACTTAGAGTACCCTTCTTCTCAAGAGGTATCGGCACCACGACTTTCCGGAGATGAACTCTCCCTTTCTAGGAAAGTGTTCACCGCGTGGGCTGCCGAAGCTCTTCCAGAGTGCGAGGCGGGAATCGAACCCACAACCAGCCGGCGTAGGTCCGAAGCGCATGCCTTAGCCCCCACGACCAACTGGCCACTTACTTCCCCTCTCTTCCAAGAATTATTCCTCGTACTTACACGCTCGGCTACCTGTCAGTATCCTAAACTCGTTCTCCCTATGAACCCCGTCACTTTCTCCCCCCCCCCCCCCACAACTCTGTTCTATACAGTAGCACACTCATCACAAGCGAGTTGAACAGTTTAATCCTTCTTCCAAAGTCAATCTCTTCCCCAATCCCCGCACCTGCCTCATCAGAACATTTTTCTTCATTACCCTCTCTTTTATATGAACATTCACTTCCCCATTCCTCCTGAATAGGGAGCCCAGGTACGACAACTCTTTCACCTTCTGCAAAGCCGCCTCTTTTCACTTTAAGCTCTACCTTTATCCCTTCCACCCTGTCTCTTGAACATCATAACCGCGTTTAAATGTAACCGGCTCCTGTTCAGGTATCTTCTCAACCTCTGCGAGTGAGCAAATTATAGCCCTTTCCACACGCGTTCCCCCTACTACTTCTTCCTCTAGCCTAATCTCCATGTCAGCAATCAAGATCGCGAAAAGCGTTGGGCTAAGCGGGCACCCCTGCCTCAACCCCCCATTCATCCAGAAACCTTCCAAGATCCTGTTCCTCCCTCTTACCCTATCCTTCGTCTCTTCACACACCTCTCCTACCCTGTCTATTAGACCTTTCTCAACTCCCCTCTCCTCCATCGCCTCCCACAACCTCCGTCTATCACCTGAAGGGAACGCTCCTTTGAGATATACGAAAAACTATCAACCCCTCTCTCCGCTCTCCTGGAAATTCCACACCTCTGCAAACCTTCGTAAATACCACTTTCAGTCTGGCTCTAATTGCTGTTGTACCAAATATCCATGCTTCATTCTGCATCCCGTCCAAGCCTGCTGCCTTCGACCTTCTTAACTTCCTCATCTGCATCTCTACCTCCTCGTCATTTAACTCCATCCCCCCTTCTTCCCTCGTTCTTGTACTTCCCTCATCTCTTTTTCATTGATCCGGGACCTGAAATGACTGTTCGAAAAACTCTCCACTCCTTTCTTCTTATCTTATCACTTATTCCCTCCTTACGTTCATTTTTATTAATTCTAGCTCTTATACATTAGTGATGTTTGAAGAAAAAGGGGGCGGGGAGGGGAGGGGGGGGGGGTAATAGAGGCGAGAATATTCAAAAGGTGGCAGAAACATCCGTAGACGAGATTATTTATTTGAATATGGTATTTATTATAACGAGGCGAAAGTTAACTTTGAACAGATGATCGTCTATCGATCAATCTTTGAGGCTATAGAAAATCGAACTTGATCCAGTTTTAGTCTCTGCTGACCATCTTCTGATCATGGGAAATTCCCGGTTTTCAACGAAAATTCCATGATGTTTACCAGTTTTCCTGGTCATCGATTACCTTGATTGTTAATAATTTTCAACGTATACTATTAGTTGCAGACTTGCCGAAACCCTGGTATGAAAGACAGCCGCCACCCCTTGAATATGATGTTGGTGTTCATTTCATCGGAAGTTTCTCGGTGGCAACCTTGTGGATTTACCGAAGGATAAATTCGGAATAGTAGTAGAAGTAGAAAATGGGATCAAATATGCCATTGGAGCATTCATGATTTCTTTTTTGAATCTATTCGCAGCATCATTCGAGGGTCGCTAAGTGAGAGTAAAACTTAACCTTACTCCTGGCAACACTAATCCAATTGAACCAATATACGGAAAAGAAATTTTGCATCGCCGATTTTGTTACCAACATAAGGAGATTGGGAACATTCATTGGAGCAAGTTGATCGAAATTCCAGGCCATTCCAGCAGCAGGATCCATACTGATGAACATGTCTATATTATAGACGAACATGAATAATTTTAAGGAAATGAACATTTTTCTTGATTCGAAATGTATATGCACGATGTTGTAGTATGTTTTGTCAGATAAATATACTATATGGATGAAGGCTATCCTTGACCAGGTATTACCCATATTCCACACAACATATAACATGAGCTGATGTAATTAATGCGTTGTGCAACTTTCCTTTTAAGCAGATGAACAGTTTTTATAATTCTATCAATTATTATTTCGGGTCTGATAATATTTTCTTAAGGATTTATCAATCAGATTTAATTAGATTATTCATCATGATGTCCCTAATTTCTGCTCGTTTAGTATCTCTAAGAGTATATAAATCTAAAAGTTATGTAATTCCATGTCATTCCTTCTGTGTATTCTATCTTGTTGTCATGTCAATTCCTTCTTCCAAATCATGAACAATTCCATACTGGATCCAGATTATATAATTTTGAAACCCTTTTGCAAACCTTTGTTTTTATCAATAATGAACAATGTGCCAGTTATCCAAATCCGAAAATATTCACAAATACTCCTTGAGATGTCTTGGAAGCAACGCAATTTTCTGAATTCCAAAATTCGAAATAATTCACCATTCTCAGGCTGGTTTACACTAGCATATCATCGTGGTAAGGAATAAAGACAGAACGTTGTCCCATGGTTTAAAATGTGCAATTTTGTCACCTAATCAAAGTAAACTAAAAAAAACTTGCCCGCTGCGCGGAGACATTCTCATCGCGCGCTTCGCACGTGGCTCGCTTCGCTCACAAGTCTCAGCGTGCCTGTGATGCGCGTCTTTCAGGTCTCGCGCTTCGCGCTCGATGGTAATTTCACCTCGCGCTACGCGCTTGTCCTTTGTACCTCCCTGCAGTTGTATATAGAGCTTGTGAAACTCAAAATTGGAATGTCGACTACTTCAATTTGATCGTGTCTCGTGCTGCGCACTCGATCAAAGTTTGTCCAAAACGGCGGGGAAGTTTTATTGACTAATTTTTTTCACATTTTGTGTATTTTTTCTAAAAATGAAATTTTTTAATTTTTAATTTTATTTTCACGATTGGAAAAAAATCTACGGGTCCAATGGAAAAAATTAAAACAAATTTACAGATATCTTCCGGGCGAATAACCTTTCTCTATCAATCTTCTGTCAATCAACTCGAAAAGTTGCAAAGATCATCCTGGAAGGCTCCCAAGAAGAAACATTTTTTCTCCCTGACTTTCTTTTCAATCTTGCTTTATTCGGCTGAAAACTCTTACTTTCGTTCATATTTTCAAATTTTGAAAATGTCACAACTTTGACAATTTCGTTTTCATGAAAAAAAAATCATGAGAATAACTTGTTTCACTTTTCACGTAATACAAGAAATCGTACACACAATTTTCGAGTCTTGGGAAAAAAAATCAAAAAATTTTTTTAAAATGCTATCCCTCCTAAATCCAAAATAGCTGGTTAACCAACTTGACCTCTCTTTTTGGTCCCTCAAAATGTGTCCCAAAGGGCAATACAATCCGATCATTCTTTCGGAAGTTATCGAGTACACAGATTAGAGACAACAGACTACAGACAGACACAGAGACACATTCGTAAAACCATTTTTTCTGACTCAGGGGGTCTTAGAACGTGGAGATTCCATCAAATCCGCGAAAGTCGATTTTCACATAAAACCAATACCTTCTTATTCAGAATGAGGATTTAAAAAATTGATTAGATCGATACTCCCTGAGGCAGGGACGTTTTAACATCTTGTAGATATAATTCCCTTGAGTAGTCCCAAAGACAAGGGCTAGTTGGTTTCGTTGGATGTTCGATTCTAAACTCTCCTAAATTTTTTATCAAATTAAATGAACATTTCGTCTTGAGAAAAAATAAATGCATCATCATACCTACATAACAAATCCACTTTTAGATTAGTTTTCAGCCAAATTAAATGAATTCATAAACCAGTCGAAAAAATATTTGGTTCACTTAACCAGAACTCTACTTGGCCATACGTTTGTTATTATTTCTAGTTGGCTTAACAATAATTCTAAATTTTTCCGAATAATCTGTATTTGAACGATCGTAAAACTTATCATAAGGCTTATAAAAAGACTAAGCTGTCGCATAAAATTTTCGAAAATATTTGCAAGAAACAAGTTCCAGACAATTATTAAGTAGAATAGTTATTTTATTTGTTGAAATTAAAAAGTTTATCATGGAAAATGAATTCGATTTCCGGAACAAAATTTTGACTTGCTTCACCTAATACTTTCGAAGTAATAGATATAAAGTTTGATGTCCGATCAAACTGTTATCCTTATGTCTGTTATCTATAAAAATTGTTAATTATTTTTCACAGTCAACCTTTTTGGTAAAAGATCGAACTGACTGTCTTGTTTCAAAATTGTCTTTTTGGATTCGAAATTCATTATATCATGGTAATATCATGGTAAAAGAAATATTGTAGCAGGAAGTATAAAGTTGATCGCAATTGTAGATTCGAATTTCAAAGAAGTTAAATTATCAAAGTTCGTCAGTTTCAAGTGTTATGTGCAGACATGAACTCTAAGATGAATCAATATCAGAACTATTCATTATAAATGCATCTACTCGCGCGGAACGTGTGAGTCCGTGTTCAATACACACACGCGGCGCGTCGAGTGTGCGCCGCGCCGTCCCGAGGACGAGTGGGCGAAATGAAGTCATGTGAGAACGGCAGGGAGGGAGAAAGAGTATGAGAGAGGGAGAGAGAGATAGCTGCGTGTCTAGAAAAATCTGTCGCCTTTCTCGTGACGGGGTGTCCCGTTTTTCCCAGTCAGGATGCCTCGTTCAGAGTAAATGTATACCCTCTCAAAAGAAGCAAAGCTTCAATTACCAATTTGTTCATGAATATATATCTTCTACCAATTGAAAAATCTGAAAAGCTTATGCAGTTTCTTTTTGAAAACTTGTCCTAATGTTTAGTTTTCTTGTTTTGATGAAATATCAAGGGGAAGCAGATCCTCAAGAGGACGCCAAACTTGGTGCACCCGAGTTTAAATGCTTCGACTTGGTTCCGACTTGAATTACCCCCAATCAAGTCGTAGTGAAGACAAAGTGAGGACGAAATTCTATGTCTCAGTTTTGAGACGGAGCGAGACTTTATTTCACGTCTTAAGACGAGATTCTAGGACTTGGGTCGATTTTTTTATGGCTTGAGGTAATAAAATGATTGCCCGCAGACCAAGGCAGGTAAACCTTCACATCTGTCAACTATATGGGGCCAAGACGAGCTTCGATTTGAGACGAGCCTTGACTTGAGACGACCATAAAACCAAGACGAAGTTGTATGTCTCAACTCAATTTTGAGACGCAGCGAGACATGCTCGTCTTGAAGTCGAACTCAAGATGAATTTAGTCGAAGCCAAGTCAAAGCATTTTTACTTGGGCACTTTCTTTTTGCCAAATTTTCAAAACATGATAAAATATAAGGTCATGATAAAATTCTGTGTGCATCAAAAATCAATGTTCTCTTGTTCGTTATAATTTTGCTCAGAAATCTTGATCATTTGATTGAAATCAAATTAGATCCTCATCTCCGAAAGGAATATCCGGGAATAGTTATTTAGCTCCCGAGGCGTAAGACGTGTTAGCTTACACAGATGGAAAACGGCAGGCCAAAGCAACGAGACGTCCTGCTTCACGTCTGTACACCTATTTGGTACCTATACGGGAAGAGCTGTTAACGCGGTGCCATTTCCGATAGAGCGCCGTCGCGTGTATGACACTGATCGCACAGGACGTGCAGGCAAGCTCCTCGTAAAGTGTTTAGTCGAGGGGAGGGTTGATGGTGGTGATGGTGACATTGGTGGTGTGGTGGAAAACAGGCCGTACGAGAGCAGAGCAGAGCAGGAAGAGGAACGATGAGAAATGCGAAATGCAAGGTGGGAGTGAGTGGAGGAGTTAAACTACATGGGGGCTGACGGTAATAATTGAGTGCCGTTCTGTCTAGTTAGCGCCCCAGCTCCCTCAACACACAACTTACTCGTCACGTTATCGACTAAAGCGACAGCGATGCGTGACAAATCCTTCTTACCTGCTGTACTCACTCGACCTGCTGAGGTAACGATCCTATTATCCAAAACGCTTCCTAGACTCAATTATTTCTCACGAAGAATTTTTGGGGATGGAGTGCAGCTCTTAACCAATTGTCCAAATTTTAATTCAACACAAAATCCTTTCTAATCAAAAGTGTAAAAGTTTACAAAATCTTTGAAAAGAAGATTCCTATTTCTGATGAAAAACAGTACCGTTTTATCAAAAGAGTTGTATGCTCAACCGAGGAATATCAATCTTCAAGTAAATCTTGGTTTCCCAACCAAAGATTTGGATCATCTGCCATGATACTTGAATTTGTTAATCGAACAAAAAAGAGAGACTAGAAAAATATTATAAAAATCGTTGGATTTTTAACCGGAACTGCCTACAAAAGTTTTCGTATTCCAGATAGAATAGAATAATATTTGAAGATTAAACAATAATTTGAACATGAATAATCAGCTCTTAACCAGAGAATCGAATCCAAACTGCAGAAGGAAGGTATGAGTAAAAAAATTAAATGCAGACTACATTAATTTTCCAACAAAAAATTGTCTGTCCAAACGGGAAACACCATTGTCCAACTAGTAAAATGAATTTTCAGATGATTCACCAACAACAAATGTAATAGTTGATATTTGCAGCAAAACAGATATTTATTTTTTATGGAAAAGAGTAGCATTCTATCAATGAATATGAATAATGTAACCAACGTTAAAAATTTTTAAAGAGAAGAATTGCGTTCTTAACCAAATATTCAAATCAACTGTCATGATATTTGGATTTTTAGCCTCAGTTGGTGCCACAAGACAGTTGAATTGTCTTCCGATCCCAAACGATTTTCATAATCAGTAGGTCAGTACAATTCCAGAAAGAATCTCTATCCCAAGAAAGAATTTCACCATATTTCGAAGAACTTCAAGAAAGCTTCTGCAATTTTTATGTCCTAATGTGTTATCAAATCTTTTTTAAACTAGAACGTTCAAGAAACGCAATTTTCCGTTTTGCTCAATCTCTATAATAAACTAGATATTGGGATGTTCCAGGTTGATAAAAATGGAAAACTTGTGCAGTTCATTCGGTCTATGTCTCCAGATGCCGAAAGTGTGGTCAACGTAACAGCACCAGAATTTCTGTGAAAGCTTGGATTGATGGAAGCTGTTATTTTACAGATGTTGCATAGATATTTGCGTAATCACAAGTAAAATAGTGGGTCACATGCTGTTCCAGAGGATTTTTTGTAGAATTGGTTATTGAAAGACTATAACGTCTACAAAGCTTTAGAAAAATTTGAGATTCCCTACACGATCGAATCCTGAAACACCTTCCTTCATTAGAATGGAACAAAGCTAAATCAATTTTACATGAAACAAGTTTGCTCTTCTTAGGAGAAAGGAAAGGACATACAAATTTTTTCTTACATACCAACTCCATGGAACTTTTCAAACTTCACCTTCTCCTATCGAACACCCTCAGATTTAACATGTTACCCACATGGGATCGTATATAGATTGACCAATCTCAACGGATCAAAGTTCTCTACACAGAAACATAGAAAACATTTGACATTGGACAGAATTTTGCAGTTGTTTCATCTGAGATTACAGGAAAGAAATGATCAGTAAATTACAGTTCACAATATATAATCTTCCACCCTAGAAAGCGAATAATATCCTACGGGAGGCAGCCAAAATCCGTCGCCAAGCCCGGCTCCTCTTCTCGAACTGAACTAAAAAAGAAAGAACAGCAAACAAAGAACTAATTTGAAATAAAGACATCAAAGTATATCCTGCAGATAAAAGCAACACGATAGTAATCATCAATGAAAAAGATTACAACAACAAAATCAAAAACCTTTCGAATCACGTTACATACCAAACAGTGGAAAAAGATTCTACCTAAGCAGTATTCAACAACACTCAACCCACCAAAAGCACTCTCAATTTAATAAAGTAACATCAACTTAATTGGTACCCACTAACCCCATCTTTTCGAGAGTATATAGACTCTCGAAAATCCACAGAAACAACGTTCTACTCCGACCGATCAGTAACGCAAACAACTTACCACCTAAGAACCTATAATGGTTCCCTACCAAAGAACTAAATCCTCTAACAGGAAGTTCGATCACTCAAGTTCAAAATTCTTCTGACTTCGTGAGTTTCGACATAGTATCTCTTGATACAGAAGTACAAATTCCTGATACAATGGATATCATCAAATCCTTCGCAAATTTTTCCTTTGATCTCGTACCTTTAATAAAACAATGTCTCAACAATACTTTCTTCCCAGCTAACACATTTACTAGCCTAAGAATAAGCATTCAGAGTGGTCAGTTGGTCGTGGGGGCTAAGGCATACGCTTTGGACCCACGCCGGCTGGTTGTGGGTTCGATTCCTGCCTTTCACTCTGGAAGAGCTTTGGCGGCCCACCCGGTAAACACTTGCCTAGCAAGGGAGTGTTCATCTCCGGAGAGTCGTGGTGCCGGGACCTCTCGAGAAAAAGGTTACTCTAAGTACTTGAGGCTAGTGTTCTTGGTGGTTTGAAACCCACCTTAAGCTGACGTTCCCCCTTACCTACTACTAAGGTGGTGGTAGGGTGCTTGAAGGAACGGTGGAGAGGTTCAAGGAAAATGCGAACCCTCCGAGGACACATTGAACAACCAATCAAGTAGAATTCAGGTAACGATACTCCAGGAATCAATCACTTGTGATTCCTTTCAAGTTCACCCTGTGACAGCGTATTACCCACTCAAAGCCGTCAAATGTTCGAGAGCAGAGAGTTACATTCACCTTTTATTATGGTAACAACGATTCCTCTGCGGTCACTACTGGCGGTGGGACATGAGATCCGACATCTCGCGGCAGCTATGATAACCACAGGCCAGCTTAGACCAATTGAGAGTAGGGATAACATAACGGTCTTAGCGCGTGAATTCAGTTACTCAGTCTGCCTAGTAGGCTAGAGAGGGGATGACGCGTTGCTACGAGCCAAGTCGATTGATCAAAACTTAGTTCTAAGATTATTTGTCCAATAAACTCGGCTCGTAGTAACGCATTATCCCCTTTCTCGTCTACTAGGCTGAATGGGTTCACGCGCTTAGAACATTATGCTATCTGGACGCTCAATTTTACCAGAATGTGACTATTCTAAGATAGCAAAGGTGCCCCTCCCCCCTTGCTTGTACCTCTGACACTAACTGGTGGAAAATAAACAAGCTAGTAAACTCCCTACTCGTAACATATTATAACTGACACAGCATGCAAAGCAGTAAAATATTAGCTAGGTTCACTTGAAATAACCAATTCTACGAACAAACCTCAGTAGCAACAATATGGTTTCCGATTCCACCTGTTTCAGCGCATATCTTTATGGATCCTCTGAAATCAAAAATTCACAACCAATCCGAGCACACGGAATAACTCTGATGCCATCACTATTATATCGAGACATTGACTGGATGAACTCCACATGTTTTCCGAATTCGTCTATCGATTATGTCATCATACATAGTTCACGGAAATCAACCAAAATGGGAAATGGTTTTTCTGGACAAACTACTTTACCGATGATCTAAAAACAGATTGAGACATAAAAGTACCAGCAAATCCACTCATACAGATAATAATCTAGATGCCTCTTTTCTCCACCAACCATCTGAAAAGCAAGAGGTCATCAACTCTCTTGTATACAGAGGTGTCTCCATGAAACATAAATATATCTTACAGAAGGTATTACAAAACGTTAAACAAACCCCAAAGCAAAGGAATACACAAACAAACATATTGATAGAGAAATCGGAAGATACACTAGAGAAAACGAGTCAGCACAGCCAACTCAAGGAAGAGAGAGAAACGACCACCATCCCACCCTGCATCAAAGGTATCGCGGAAAAAATAGAAAGGATTCTCAACTAACGCAACATCCAAACGATGATATACCACCTGCGAAAAAACACAGCTCCTTAACAACCCTGAAACAGAAAGGAACCATTCGTTGATCCAGAGATGTACAACATCTCTTGCTCTTGTAGCATGGTCTATAATGGAAAAACCGAGAGAGTGGGGAGCCAATGTTTAACGGAACATGGAAGTAAAGTTAGGTTTGAACATCTGACGCAATCAGGACCGGCTGAGCATCATATCACAACAGGACATCTCATTTTCTTTGAAAAAACAACCGTTATCGCAAAAGCAAACAAAATCTTCAAGAAGGTATAGGGGAGCAATCGAAAAATTAGAACACCTCAATGAGGTGAAATAACTATTTGGCCTCTCAGGCATTGTGAAAAGCTATAAATAAAAAAAAGTACCTCGAAACCTTAGTTTAAGGTCGGCCTCAAGATGTGAACTGTCAGGTTTACGAAACGTTCGCAAAATTGTAGTTTTGTGCACGATCAAAACCCGCAACACCTTCTTTTATTATAACGAATTATTGTAAAGCATGAGATCTATCAATGCAGGAAAAATTCATTGAGGCTTTCAAGAATCTCACGAGGATACTATTGATTCAGAGGAATTTTCCGAAAATTTTCAAAATTCGAAGAAGTTCTCCGTACGATTCTATAGGGAATCGCAATTAAATGGAGGGATTTCACAAGCTTTAAAAGGACTTTGAGGAGCCCTATCATGTTTACAAAGATTTTTCGGGATTTTATGATATACCAAAGGATTCTCAAGGATTCGGAAGGGCATTTTCTAAACGTAACAGAACATTTCGAAGTATATGGACAGACTTGAGAAGGTTTCGAAGTTTCAAAGAATATTCAGAGAAATTTCGAATATCAAGAAGAATCCTGAGGAATTTGAATCTTTCGAAGGATTTCAAAAGAATTTCAGAAAATTTGAAGATATAGTTGAAAAATTTTAACGAATTTGTATGAATGATAGAAATTCTGAAGAATGTGACGAGGCATCACTGAAACAGTTTCATTTTCAACAACATATTTATTTTTCAATGTAATTCAATTCAATGTAATTCAAATCTGCAGAACGAAAATTTAATCCCAGAAGATTGATTCAACATCAGAAACAATTCCTGAAAATTCACATCGATTCCCGACTAAATAGTTATATGTTTATAACGAAAATATGGATTTTATACCCAACATGGATCAGTTCAAATTCCTGATTGAGAAAATTACTTTCCGACGGAAAAAAATTTTCTCAACCAGTTTGATCAAATTTGATAGAGGTTATCTTTGTTCAAAAAATATCAACAAATATCAACTATAATAAATAAGTTTCTCATTATCGTTAAGAGATGGTATATTTTCTTGGTGGAAATGTTAACATGATCATGAATTCTTCGAAATTCCTCAACTTGTATGGAATCCATATAGATATAATTACAAATCCATAAATCTGCAAATTAAACTTCCTAAATATCCATGATTTTTATTGGAAAATTCATCATTTTTTTTCAAAATCTGCAGTTCAATTGTGAAGATTTCTGATGGAAATTTTTTCAAATTTTAAATATGTATTCGAAATTCACATATCTTCTTTATTCAATTTTTTTAGAATAGAAAATCATGCAATCTGGTTTGCTTTTTTTACGATAGTTCCATTCTCAAAAAAGTGATTGATATCAACTTGATTTCATGGATATGGAAATTGAATTTCATCAATTTTCATGATTTTCAATCTAAGATTAAAAAATTTTGCATGTTCAAAGATAGAAATTTTGAGATTTTGAGCGTTTTTTAAGAAAATACAGTTCTTCTTCTTTATTCATAATGTGTCCCCTAAGGGTTTACATGACCTCCGTTGCTTCACATACAAAAATCTCCATCA
>WSXT02247043.1:0-15277 GCA_011762715.2 Neuroterus valhalla | reverse complement strand
AGCAACAGCTACCTAATACTTGGAGAACTTGAAGAACTCTAGAGGTACCGGGCTCACGACTCTCCGTGGCCCGCCGAGGCTCTTCCAGAGTGCGAGGCGGGAATCGAACCCTCAACCAGACAGTACCGTGGGTCCAAAGCTCATGCCTTAGCCCCCACGACCAACTGACCACTCCTTCTCACAATATATCATATTGTACCAGGAATGAATAATAAAAGCATATCAAAGCATACAACATTTGAATAAATGTTGTATGCACACTCAAAAGATGCGTTATTATTAATTTTACGATATTGACTCTCTGATGTATATTCCGTTTAGGCCGAAAAATTCTTTTATAATATTCAAAAATCTTTTCTCCTTTGTATAGGAATTTTGAATCAAACTATATAATTAGGTTTCAAAGATGCCTTCTCAAATCACAAACAGAATATTATACTTACCAAAACAATCAGAGAAGACTGTCAATATCGTGAAAAACAACGTGGCAATAAGCAACGGCATCATCTCGAAAGCAGGATTGATTCAACAGTTCATAATGAATATTCTACGAAATTTTCGAGTATATATAAGATAGACGCCCATTCATTATCACATGCTTCAGAGGCAGAGATACTAGGGATAAACATAAAAGCGTAGAGTTAAACCATATTTTATAGCCTTTCACACGCACTGGTACCTGAATGATTGAATATGTACAGAATGTGACTGTTTTATCTGTACGTAGTCTTAACCATGAAGAAGGAAATGATATGGAAAAGTCTGAGTAATGTATGTGTAGTAGAAGGAACCAGGGCTAGGTATTAAATCAGTCTGGAAGTCATTGCGTGTTATTTGCGAACAGAAAATACCTGATTCTTTAAGTAATCATACATCAACCTTAACTCAAAACGAAGCATTCTTAGCCAAACGAGACTTGAATTGACTCGTCTAGCCGAATACAGAAGGTTGCTTCAGCAAAATTGAGGGGAAACCTGATAAAAACTTTACACAGCAAAAGTAAGTCTAGCCTAATGCTGTTTCCAAACAACACCTGCATCTCGTACCATCGCGCCGACACGGGTTGCTGCCTGATCTATCTAGCAAACACACTATGTCAAGAGTTTTGCACAGCTAGCAAAATTACCCACTAGGTGACATATTTACACACGCCAAACAGTTTCCAAAATCTTTCGTTTAAGGCTCCGACCACTTTCATTTGTGCGATTTTCCCCATACAATCCTATCCTGAAATACATATTTGGTCTGCCTATGAGTAGGCTACTATTTACCGTATCTGAACAGGTTTGCTTCGTCAAACGTTCTTGTTACTCACCTTGTCCATTACCGTACGACAAAACGTAATCTGTAGAAATTGCATGCCAACCGCGTTTACTTTGCTCTTTTCCTTTTTTTAATACGTCCAAGTCTTACTGCTCTACATGATTGCTAGCGCTGGTTCAGTATTGCACATTGTTTCCGCACCCTTACTTTCACAAACATTGAATTTCCTTCCATTTACATTAATTTTAGGACCCATGCTTTTCCTAATGATATCTAGTCTGCTCATCATCCTCTTCAGCTCATCATCCTCTTCAGCTCATCGACTAATTCTGTCGTAACAATTTTCTACTGTATCCTTTCTAAGATCAACAACTGCTCCATCAGAGACAACCATACTTGGACATTCGAAGCTTGCTAAACAACTGTACGTGTTTTGCCATAAGAATCATTTGGCTCCCAAACTCACGTATTAGACGACTCCTAGGACAAATTGAGTTTAGTGCGATCTTGTAGAGCATGCTTCATTTACCTATGAATATATTGAGAAACCAAAGGAACATAACGCATCCTTGTCGAACGAACTGCCTAATATGAAACCAATCGCTCAGTTGTCCTCTTAAACTCACACTCGCTTTAATTTCATCATGTATTGCTTGTCCTGCTTTCAGGAGCCAACTATTCACTCTATGCCCTTTCAACATTTCGCAAAGTTCAGTTCTATCCACCTCGACGGAAGCTTTCTCTAGATTGAAAAATACATAACAAACTTGAGTGTTTACTCTCAACTTTTTTCTGTGATGTTCCTTAAGCTAAGTATTCCATCCACAAAAGATATCCCATGCTTGAATCCAAATTAAACATCGTACAGTGCCCTTCGATAATAATTCTTCTGTTTCTATTTACAATGAGATTGTCTTACGCACGCTCCAAAATAGTTTCATATTCCCTTCGAAATCATCTTGCACTTTCGTAACTTTTCTTGCTTTGATTTTCTCCTCACTTGCTTCTACCAGTCTATCTGATTTTCTCTTTTTAACCCTATTAATTTTTAGTTCTGTAGTCCTCTTCTGGTTTATCAGACCTCATGTTTTTATCATTCTCAAATACTCTCATTCTCTCGAATGCAAACGTTCTCGAAGCTATAATATGCAGCTTTGCGGAGGTCTTCGAATTTGCAGGGAAGGAGGATATACATAGATACATAGATACATAGGACCTGTCTCATCCGAGTCTCTGATATAGGCTCAAGTCGCTTAACCCCTCTGACATGACGGGTAAATGGTTTGAATCGTATCTTAGCAATCGTTTTACAAGAGAACAAACTATTAATGGTGAGCAATCTGTTTGTCGAGAGGTCAAGAGTAGTGTACCTTAAAGGTCCACTCTTGCACCTACTCTATTTATTATTTACACCCCTGATTTTGATCGCAACCTCCGACATTGCAAGTATTACAAATATGATGACGACTTTAAACTTTACATATCTGGGCACATTTCTTCACTAAAGAATTCGTTTCAAAAGGTACAGGAAGATATCCATTTGGCGGTAAAGTAGGCTTTGAATAGGGTTTTCACTCTTAACCCTGCTAAAACAATGGCTATCATTTTCGGACCAACTTCTCCCCATCTCTTGAAACAATTGCAAGACTGCCAACTCTCCTTATTGAAGTTTGATTGTGACTGCTTAGTTTATGACGATATTACTGACGAGCTTAACGCCAAGCTTGAGCGTACATTAATTGCTTGCATCCACCTCATATATAATATTCCTAAAAGTGAACATATCACTCAGTATGGACACAGGGCAGGACTTCTCGATGTCGCCAAAAGAAGGCAAATTTTTATGGGTAACCCAATATAAAGTCTGTTCAGGAGAAGATAAAAAGGAAGAAAAAAGTACGGATGATACTAGGAACAGGCGAACTGTTCTTGTTGGCATACGCAGACGGCGTAGTTCTGGTAGCGGATGATGAAAAAGGAACTAATCTGATGATAAAAGCGTCCGATGAGTATGTAGAAGGTAAGGACTTGAGTTTTCATGAGTGTAAGGTCAAGATTATTTGTTCTAGGAACAGTATATGCAGGGTGGATTCAATGTAAAATAAACAATGATGTTACGGAGCCAGTGGAAGGGTTCTGTTACCTGAAGCTCTGGTTTGAAGCAGGAGGAGGAAACGAGCTACAGGCGAAGAAGATAATTAAATGTGTGAGCTAAGTAAGAGGACAAGTGTGAAGAATAAGGATTATAAGTTGTGGGAACAACTGTAGGATGAAGGTCTAGATGTTTGATGTGCTAGTATAGGTTAGTTATAGAGTAAAGATATTACGATGAAAGGAATACAAGTGTGTGTAAGCTCTGCATGATAGATTTCCGGAATTGTTCATGGGGTTTAGCTAAAGTTGCTGATGCTATCAGCTGAGAGAAAAAATTAGGACAAGTGAAACGTTGATCAGGTAACTAGAAAGATCTTGGAATCTTGAGGAAAGGCTGAGAGGAGGAAAGGAATGCAGGACTGCACAAGTGTGTGTACGGGAGATCATGGACAAAGAAACGAGAAGTAACATTGGACGTTCGAAGTGAAAGGAAGAGAGATTAGAAAGGAGGTTTGAATATGGGATGCAAGAAAAGGGTAAAGGATGGAGGAGAATAGCGGAAAAGATAATGCTATGGCAGAGAGGGGATATGGGAAAACTTTAGTGTCAAGATACAACAACTTGTACAGGAGCCTAAATCTATGGCAAAGATCAAACCGGAGACCAGTTGGAATAGATTCTTGAGGTAAAGGATAGGAGAAGGGGTGGGAGCATATGAGTACAATCGCAACAACGGAATCCGGCAAACAATTCCAGAGCGTTTCTGCCGTTACAATGAAGGACCTTTGATATGAAACCGTCCAGCTCTGTGGGAGTCGAAATTGTTCAGGGTTTCTAACAGGGTGAAGGGAGAGCAGAAAGGTATCTGGGACAAGGTTGAGGACATAATAGCAGAGAAAGTGGGAGAATGCCTCTTCCAAGGAGGAAGAAGCAGCGGCGAGGAAAAGGATAAGGGCAATACAGTTAAGAATAGAAAAGAGAGAAAACGAAGATAAAAAGAATAATATCGTGATAAGGGTCTCAGACTGAGGAGCGGGGAAGAAAGGAAAGGAGTAGGAGCGCTGCTACAAAGCAAAGGGGAGTATCAGGGGAAGGTGGTTTGAGTGAGGCTTGAGGGAAAAAGGAGGAATGAAGTAGTGGTGGTGGAGTTGGAGAGCTGGCACAATAAGCTGACAGTGATGCGAAGTAAAAGCAGGATTAAAACAAAAAGGTCTACATTGATCATGATCTGACTTGGAAAGAGAGGAACATAGAAAAAATTTTGAATGATAGAGCTGTTTGACTTCCTTGTAATGAGCGTGATACTGTATGGAGTAGAGGTGTGGGGGTGAGAGGAAAGCGAGGAGGTGAATAGGGTGGAGGAAAGGTATATCAGATTGACATCGGGGTCGGGTAGAATCACACCTAGTTGAATTTAGAGAAGGGCGAACGACATGTACAGAGAGTAGGCAGAAGGGGAGAAGAGGATAAGAGAGACAAGGCACAATGAGGAATATGGCTGATGTAATGGAGAGAGCACGTTATTTGTGCAAGAAGGGAGAGAAAGAGAGCCAGAAGATAATAGCAAGAATGAGATGTGTAAGCATGATGGGCGCTTATAGGTTCTGGCTTCTGCAGGAGAAAAGAATGTGCGAGTTATATGGAAAGGGTTATGCAGAGGTGGAACACTGGTTGGAAGAATTCGAGGAGTTGAATAGGAGTGGAATTAACATGGAATTAATATTGCATGAAAAAGGGGAAAAAGGGCGATTGCTTGGGCGATAACCATATCAAGCGAGTTTTGTTCATTTCTTGAGTATAATTAGGCGTGACCAGATATAACTAGGTTGATTACTAGGTATACTCAAAATAACTAGATGTGAGTAAACCATAGAGCATTGAGTTAGTAAAAGATATAGAAGTTTCTAGACATATGTAGATATTACTAAAAGGACGAAGACTTAAACGCGCATGCATTCGAATAGAGTCATAAGTAGTAGAAGATAGTACGTAAGTATATTTGTATGAAATAATTGACACATAATCATAGTTTCACTCACATTCATCGTAAGTTTTTTTTTGCTTACGTATTCTTCAAAGTCTTTTATCAACAACTATATTCTTCTTTCGTCCTCTGCTCTCATCCTTTCTCTCCTCCTCTTGGCTCTACCTTTTCTCTGACCTCCTTAATCACTCCTTTCGTTCTTTCTAATATCTCATCCAATCTTTGCCCACTTTCAATTTTATCATCAGTTGTCTTATTTTTCCTCCTGATAGAAGATGATCCATCGCAGTTTCCTCTCTTCGTATTGACGTTATTTCGCCTTCCTCTTTACACATTGCATTGCCACTGCAGATGAACCATCCTGTTCCTCCTATCCAAGTTGATAGGTTGACCTCTCGTCCTGATCTGTTTTTCCATCTTCCGAATATCTCATGAGAACATTACATCTCAATCCCATACTTTCCCCCCTTGGTCCCCTGTCCAAGTATTCAGATCTTTCCCTATCAAAGCCAGCTTTTCCTGTTTTACCAGCATCCAGTTTTTCATAACTTTCCATCCCTCTTCCTTCTCCCTTCTCCTATGAATGGATACTATCGCTACCCTTCCGTTTCCCACCTTAATTCCTTCCACCATTATTTCATCCATTGTTTCCCTATCTTCCTCTGATCCCTGTTCTACCTTCAATCTTTTTGTCATCCCTGATAACATACCCTCCATCCCTCTTTCTTTACATGATCTTCTCTTATGTCATGCCTATTCGATTTATATTCTTTTGCTTACCTCCTTCCCATGCTCTCCCAGTCTTTCCTCTTCGTCCATGTTCCACTGGTTATGGTTACATCCCACTTTTTCACTTCTGTCTAGAAACCTTTGTTCTTTTTCTTTATTACTGGTACATTCCAGAACACCACTTTTACTTCCATACGCCCTGATACATTCCCTTCCTCTTTCCCATATTCTCTATTCTTCTCAAAACTTTGACCTGGTCTTACTCCTTTTAATTCTTCGTCCCAGATCCTCACTCCTCCGTTAATCCTAATTCTCTCTTTTCAAATACTTTATAACCCTCATTTCTTTCATCCCATACTTTCTGGTTCATCTTCCATTCTTGCCCCATTTCCTGTCAAGTCATATCTTCTCCTATTCTTTCTTCCCTTTCTCCTAGAAATTTTTTTTCTCCTTTTATCTCAAACCTTTCCTCCTCACTCTCTTATGTCACCAAAAACATGCCCTCCCTCCCTAGCATCTTCCTCCCTATTCTGCCAAACTCTTCTACCTGTTCTTTCGCTCCGCTTTCTTTACTGCTCCCCTTCTTTCCTTTTCTCGACCTGCCATAATCTTCTTCGTACCATTTCATTCTCCTCATTCACGAATTTCTCACCTCCATTTGTGTTTCCACTAACCATTTTTTCAGGGTTTTTCCTTGCATCTCTTGCCTGTCTTCAGTTTGCACAATCTATCTTCCATAACCTTCATTTACATCCCATTTCCTCAAACTTTCCGAACTTTCTTCTTCAGCTGACTTCCTTGTTACTTCATCTCCTTCAGATCCCTACGCACCTCCATTTCCAATCCTTTGAACATGACTTCTATGCTCTAATACATAGAAACGTCTCTTTCTGGTGTTTCCCTCTTCAATTTCAATCTTTACCCAAGTTTCCCTACTCTACCTCTTCATTCTCTACCTCTCTTTTTCTTTTTCTATCTACCACTTTTTCCTCTCTGCTAGACATTTCCTCACAGCTTATCGCATTTACCTTCTTTTGACAGTCTTCAAGGAATTCTCATGAAATCCTTGTTTTCCGGCTAAGTGAGCGTGACGTATCCCTCCTGTGTCCCTCCCATTTCATTGACCTATGTCACCTACTACCTTGAACCGCTGTTTGTCCCCTACTTCTTTGTGTGCAATTGCTTTCGGCGCTTGATTCGACCGTAGAGGTAAAAGTACCCAAATTATAATTCTTGATTGGTTGATTTAATGTGTTCCCTGAGGGTTTACATTTTCCTCGAACCTCTCCACCATTCCTTTACACACCTAACCACTGCCTTGGTGGTGAGAAGGGAGGACCTAAAGCTTAAGGTGAGTTCCGAACCACCAAGAACACCAGCCCGAAGTACTTAGAGTAACCTTTTTCTTAAGAGGTACCGGCACCACGACTCCGGAGATGAACACTCCCTTGCTAGACAAGTGCTCACCGGGTGGGCAGCCGGAGCTCTTCCAGAGTGCAAGGTGGGAAACGAACCCACAACATTCTTAATCCCTCAGCCTACCTTCTCTTGGGACTCCGCGTTATAGGCATGCTCTGTAAATTCCTACTTTATCTACTAAGCATTGTCCACAAGAAGATGCTCTTCTCACCATGTGCAATCCAACGAATCCAACCTAACCTCAAAACCTTCCTTCTTTTAAGACTGTTACTCTCTCATTCACTCTTTCTTTCACGGCACAGTATTTCAATGTCTCAAACTTTTGGTCAAAACCCCTAAACATGTGATGATCATGTTGAAATGTATATTTCCTCAAGTGTTTGGGGTCGCTAAATCCAAAAATGATATTAATTTCTGGAAATTCAAAATGGCGGACACAAAATGGCGACCGAATAACATGAAAAAATAGAGTACCGAATAAATATCAATTTTTAGTTACGTCTTTATGGTCGCTGGATTCAAAAATGATATTTGTTTTCCAAAATTTCTAAATGGTGAATACAAAATGGCGGCCAACTTGCATAAAGAAATAAAGTATGGGTACGATAATTATCACCAAAAAAGATTATTTCACATAAGTTATGAGAAGTGCATATTTTACCCGAACAGTTGTTGATTCGTCGAGCCAATCCTTAAATTTTTTTCGAAATTATTTATGGAACGATCAGCATGTTTACATTTTTCTTTTAATTTTGGAAAAATACTCCTCAAGAATCCCGAAGATTGTGGTGCTATTTTGTATTAGCCAGCAGACTCATTCAACAACTTGTCGATCATAATTCGATTTAAAAGTTTGTATGAATTTCCGGAAATTTATGAAAATTCTTGGACATTTATGGTAATTTCACAGTTAATTTACGGTAGCTTGAGATGAATAACCTGATATTCATTTGAAAAATTTCCATAAGTTTCCGGGAATTCTCGGTGATGTACGGAAATTTTATAGATTTGATAATTGTGCATCCAATTCTCCATGTTGGAAGAATTTTATTACATTTAAAACATTAATTTTCAGGTCAATCACAAGTAAATGGATAATTTCATAACTATTGCCGTCCATGATTATAATCTGATTAACACGTAAATTAATACATTGATTAAAGTATTGTTAGAAAAATAGTTTTCTTTGTCCCTATCTATTCAAAGAAAGTCGAACTGATCATCATGTAAAATAAGAAACGATTTGTAAAAACATTCGACGACATGGATTGTATTCTTGGAAATTTTTTTTGTGAAAAAAGGATGAAAAGATCACTCTTGATTTTTGTAACGCCCGTGCACCGAGCCCCTCGCCATGCGCCGCGCCGGTCCTCGTAAACGGCGCGCCGCGCCGCACGCCTAAATGAATCGTTCCCAAAAGAAGACGGGCAAGTTAGGGCAGGAAATTGCAACGCCGTTTTATTGCGGACATCTTCTCGCGTACAACACAGTAAGAATCGGAGCGGTTCGCTGTGGTTTCGATAACTAATCCTCTATTGGATTTCGAAATTTTTATCGCGCGAAATAAAAAAGGAGCGCGAGTATTCCGAAATCTCTCACAGACGCATGTAGTATAATTTTCACTTGAAACTAGTTCAGAAATATTCTACATACCTTTAAGATTGAAATCCATGGGTCCGGGCATGCTAGTTAACTTCCAATTTGCTTTTTTCGACGCTCACATTCCACTCGGACGCGAGAGACTATTCAGCTGCGTAACAAGTTCTCGGCGGAACGTTCGTCTTTGAGCGTATACCTTTTCAAAACTAATGAATGTGAAAATCTGTCCTTTTGAATTTTTTGACAGAAACGCACTCTTTACACGTACAGTGAATTTCATCTCGATCGGAAACTGACGATTTTCGAGGTTTTGACCGGAAATTTGGGATTTTGAACCACTGTGTGTCGGTACTAAAAACGGGAGCCAAATTTATGTCCAATCAACAGGTGTCCTCAACAAACGGTATCTTCATTTCTCAAAGCTTTATCTCAGTATTGTTACAATATTTTTAATACAAAAATTGAAACTACAGATTAATAGAATAGAATGAGGATCAGAAAGGATGGGAATAAAATTGAAAGATTGGTTTGCAGACAATAATGTTTTTATTTGAGAATGTTGCACATCTGATTTGAATATCAAAAACTTTCTTCAAGCATACATAACTCATTCCTGAGGTATTTCTCTGGCATTTTGGATGACTTTTCTTCCATTTTCCAAAAGAGATTCGATGTGCACATCTCTGAAATTGCCTTCAGAAGATTTTCATACCGTAATTGAGACGCGCGATTCGGAGTACGCGTCCCTGGAACTAACTTGAAGAGAGCTTTTTATCGCAATTCTGATGCACATTTCGAAGTATCCATCTTGATACAACATAAAATACAGATTATGTAAGTGGAATATACGCTTAGGCCTATCATGATTCATGATTTGTCATCATATCTTTCCAATTTTCATCCCTACTTCCCTTCAGCTGGCTTTTTCTATGATAAGTGTATGTTACTTTAACATAAGCATTAGCTGATGCTGACTCTTCTCCTAAAACATTGAACGTTCACTATAGCCGTCGTTAAAAAAGGAACTGAAAATCCCGATTTTTTATGTGCTATGCTCGTAAAACTGGGGTTCTTAGGTGAGGAAGATGTTTCCAGCAGAAGAATTCGCGGGTGAACCAAAGGTTCAGGCCTGCACGAAGAAACCCACACACCATTGACTGTTGCGTTTGACACGACTCAGTCGTGTTCGGCGTGAAAAAAGCGTCCAGACACCATTGCACGCTGCGTACGCACCATTTATTAGTGTCCCCGCACGATTCATTAGAGTTCACGCAGTGGCCAGTGATTTCTTACGCAATAAAGATAAAAACACGACTGAACCGCACGCAAAATAATCATTTAATGTATCTGAGTGATACTCGGACTTTACATCTGATGCTTCAATATAATCGAGTGACCGGTTTCCTTCACGATTCGTTATTGTTTTGAACAGCGATGAGCGCCGCGTGCAGGCACTCACTATTGATGCGTAGACTATGGCCAGTTACGCGCACGAACGACTCAGTAACGTTTTTGTTAATGTTGCGTAGGGCATCACTGGCCGCTGCGTGAACATTGACAAACCGTGCTTGCGCAGCGTTCAGTAGTTTTTCGCGATTATTTTTCCAGCAAACATCAACCATCGGTGTTTGGCTTTCTCCATGTGGGCGAGGCGAAACGCAGATAAAATTGAAGCTTAAGCCGAATGCGGGCTGACTGCGCCTTCAAAAAAACATCATTTTAGCAAAAACAGTCTTGAAGCGCAGTTCGAATTGCGTGTCTCAACCCAACATGAAGTGATTTAGTGGTAGCACGATTGACGCCTGGAAACCTCAGTTCGAGGGTCTGGCACAATTAAAAGCCCTTATCTCAGGGAAAGAGAGTCTAAAACTACAGGCGAAAAAATAAGAGACGCGGCTGATCACAGGGTCATGACACTGTTGATGCTCTTTTGGTCGTAGTCGTAGCGCTCACGAGAGAAACTTGTCGAGCGGTGTGGCACGCTTCGAAGCGCTGCAGTGTCAGACTGAGATCATGCTCGTCACTGATCGTAAGCACTATCGTAAGCGCTGAAACTGCAGCGCTTCGAAGCGTACCACACCGCTCGACAAGTTTTCTCTCGTAAGCGATATGACTACGACCAAACGAGCATCAACAGTGTCATGACTCCTGTGACCAGGCGCGTCTTGTATTTTTTTTGCGTGTAGAGAAATAACCCTTCGACACTTTATTCAGTTCGTCCAAACCAGCTAAGACGAGGACCGTTGTAATGCTTGAAGCCTCCAGCATAACGATGGTGATGTTCATCTGGCATTCGTACCTCAATGTGCATGGGACTGAAAGACTTCCGTGAAATCCAATTGATGGGCTCAAGTACTGATACTAGAACTTCGTCATTCCCGTAAAATATAAAACACCGATTTTGTTCAGGGAGTATTTCATTAATATCAAAAGTATCTTTCAAACGAATGACGATTGCGGAGAAAAAGAAGGCCCTCTGCTCATCGCCCATTCTCAGAATAGCATGTTCTGCTGCATCCTTTTCTTTGTAATTATAATTGAAAAGCCAGTCTGGAATATCACGACGACGAATAACACTCAGACGTCCGAAATAAACGTCACCACCTGCCTTTTGTATATAAATTGGAGCATTTTTAGGTAAAGCCGCAGGTAAAGGTGGCTCAGGAGTTTCTGCATGTCCTTGTCCTCTTAGTCTTATCATCGCACCTAATTTTGCAAAACAAAAATAAAGATACACATTTGTCGAAATTTGTGTATATTTATTAGAAAATGTTACTGGAGTTCCATTTTGAACTTGCGCGGTTCATTTTAATGGATCCTAATTCTTTGATTCGAAGGGTCTGGATGATTGAAGATGGTGATAAAAATCTACTCTCGTTAGTTCGTGGTTGGAATTTCTAGCTAGAGCCTGCCCAGAACAGCATTTTAGGATCAGTCTGGTCCTCTCTATGTTCCCCAGTTGGCGCCCGATCAGAAGCAAAGAAAACTATACAGGGCTCTACTGGATCCCGATCTTGATTCCAATATGAAAAACTTCTCAAAGTGGACCCTGTATAAAATTCTTTGTTTCCAATCGGAAGCTGATCGGTGAAAATGGGAAGTCCGAACAACTTCTATAATGCTGTTTTTGCCAGGCTCGAGCTAGGACTTCTAACAAAGCACTAGCTGGAAGAGCTATTTATCGACCAACTTGAATCATCCAGATTTTTTTCGTGATACGAGAAAATATTATCAAATACCAATAATACAACTACGCTCTGACTTGAAAATTTGAATTTCTTCGAAAGGAGATAACTTTGCAAAACAAAAAGACAAATTTCTGTAGAAATAGTGGCATTTTCGATGATGAAGAATTTATTTAGGGAAAAAAGTAAAAAAAGTCTCAACCAAGTGTCCTATTTCTTTACCAAAAACTACGAGTTCTAACAAAAAGGCTAATTTTGCAAGCCAATTGTTGTTGAATCCTTTACAGGGAAAGATAAATTCTACACCGGGAAAGGGAATCCTGTACAATTCAGTTAACTTTCAAACCAAAAAATATTAATTTGGTCCTTGCACTTCATACTTAGTCCATTTCAAAGTGTAATGTATAAGCAGGGTTTTAAATATTTCAAAACTGTTGGGAATCTATAATTTATAGAAGATTATTAAATTTTTTTTGTTCTCTCATGATTAAAAGTCTTCCAGTGATTTACGAAAGGCTCTATGGACCTTGAGGAACACACTCTCATTGCAATACTCGCCCTTCAGATTCTTATCTCGTATAACTTGGCTGGCAAATAGAATTTGTCACCTTTCGAGAATCTTTATCACGATTAAAGAGAAAAGTATACGTCCCATTAAAAAATTATTCAATAAAATTTGTAGATCTTTTTGAGGTTATTAATTTTGCTCCTTTAATATTTTACCTCTTCTATTAATGTTTGGCCAGAAAAGGACAATTTTTCGTTTTTTGAAGTGTATTATTATGAATAAAACAAAACTTATACGCCTTTTTGAAAAAATGGTTAGAAGTAAATCTGTACATCTTTTTGAAATAAACAATTTTCTTCCGTAGCATTGTTTCTGTATTCCGTATCGTTTTGATGGGAAATGGCATTATTAATTTCGAAAAACGTTTTTCACGATTGCAACAAAAACTATGCCATGGTTGAAAGCAGAACTGTTATTCGTTTATATTATCTAAAAATATTATGCTCCCTTGTTAAGGAATTTCAAATAAAATTATACACCGGAATTCCGAATGTGCATTTCCAAACGAATATACAATATTATACTTACGAACACGATCAGAGGAAACTGCCAATATAGTGAAAAACAACGTGGCGATAAGGAAACGCATTTTTTCAAAATGTGTAAGACCAATTATAGCAGGATTGATACAAAAGTTTCATAATGAATATTCTACACGTTGCTTGAGAATATATAAGACGGACGCTCATATATGATGACATACTGAAGAGGCGAAGATACCAAAGATAAACATAAAAGCGGGTAGTTACGCCATATTTCAGAGCATTTTACACGCACTGTTTCCTGACCAGTTGAGTGTCTGCAGAATTTAATTGTTTTTTCTCTACGTAATCTTGATCATGAAGTGATGGTCTCATTGAAGAAATTCGAACTGAGTCATCTAGCTGCACATACAAGGTTGTTCCGCAAAATTGAGGAAAAAACCTGATTTCAAATTTACAATGCCACAGCTATCAAAATAATTCACCAAGCGATTTTTTCACACGCGCTAATCATTGTCACAAATTTTTCGTTTCAGGCTCCACTCATTTCCTGACGAGCGATGGTTTTCTATACGTTCCTATCCTGAAATGCATATTCGGTCTGCCTTAGCTCAAGTGTGATTCCTTATCTTCTCCTGATCAGAGTTCAAGATCATTCTCCACCTTATCAATGTCACATCCTTTTTTTTTGGTTTCGGTACGCATAAAATATCCAGCCTCCTTATGCGCATAGTATCCCGCAAACTACTTATTCTTACTTAAGTAAAACGCTTAACAAATAATTTTTTGGCTATCTGCTACTATCTTCATCGATACTAGGTTCGCATGATCGAGCTTCCAGAACTTTCGTTTCCTCCGACCATCTCTTAATCCCATAGATTTCTCGAATTTTTTACTTAACACATCTAACGTACTTCCACCCGGACAAAACCTTTGTTTTTTTCTTTCCTTGATTCTTAGAATCTTCTCATCCAATATTCCTCTCACACAATTACTCACACTTCTTCCCTCCTCTCCCTTTCCAGTACACACCCCATGTGGAAACACATGTTTCCACGACTCAACTTCATAGCCACGCATTCTACACATTTCCTCTTGTTTGTCCATCCAGTATCTACACCGTCTCATTCCGTCTCCCATTCGGAACCGTGACACTCTATCCCACTTGCTCTCTTTTTTTTAACATTGTCAGGTATTCTAGTTCCTACACACATTTAACCAACTTATGCCACCTGTTGTACTGTGATTCTATGATTATTCTCCACCTTTCCTCCCGTGTTTCATCATCATCTCCAATTCTATTTCCTGCCATTCTATATACCCTTCTTGAAAACCACATTCTTTCCTCATTTGCTGTCTCTCTCCTTCCCATTTCGAGCCTTCTGTATTGCCTCTCTTCTCTCTAGACCTAATCTCATTTATGCACGCTTGCACGATATGGCTTTCCTCTCCCCTCTTCAGCTCCTCACCAAACTTCCTTGCCCTCTTTACCTACCGAACTACCATTTACTCTCTGCCCAGTTCTTCCCTTAGCATATATCCTGAACAACTCCAACTTACCTCCATAACCCACCTAAAAAATATTTCGTGAAGATTTTCCACTCTTTTTTGCTTCTTCTATCCCCAAACTTCTACTCCATAGCATACGACTGTCCACACTAACACATCAAACATCCATGTTCTCATCCTCCAGTCATCCTTTAACCTTCTAGTCCCTATGCCTCAAATTCAGCCCATTATTTTACTCGCACACTCCATCCTTTTTCTTACTTGCCGCTCGTTACCTCTCCCTGATTCGAACCAAAACCCTAAGAGGACTGGATACACCCGAGGCAACTCCGTGCTGAGTGTGCAAGAGAGACAGAAATATGATAGGTACGCCCAAAAAGGTGGAGTTTTTGAGCGGTACATAGGAAAAAAACGGTGAAAAAAGTTTCCCCCAATAACACCAAAA
>WSXT02247033.1:0-15279 GCA_011762715.2 Neuroterus valhalla | reverse complement strand
TTGTCAAAAAAAATTTTTTATCAAATCGGTAAAATACGTGTCGTCTAAAATCCTTTGAAAAACAACATATTTTATTTTGGAACGTTTCGGCGACTTGAACTTGCACAGCCTGCCCGACTGGAAATGAATTCGGCCTGGAGAATAAAGAATTTTGTTTCCAGAACATTGATGTCTTCTAACAATCTCACCTTGCCTTTTTCCGATCGTTATGGTAATACTGTACTATCGTTATCTTGAAGATAATGCCTATAAATTTAAAGGTTGTATTTCTGTGATATTTGCATTTCATGGATCATTCTGAAGGCCTAATTTTTTTTACACCGATTCGAGTAAGAAATCACCGACAAAAAAATACCCAAGGTAAATTTCGAAAAATAAACTTTAGCGAATTTCTCTTCATCCGGGTAAAAAAACAATTTTTCTTTTGTAAGAAGGTTATTCTTCTTGGCAGGAATTTCTTCTTTCTTTAAGTTCAACTATATTGGTATAAGTTGAACTGCTTTGTTAAAAATTCCCTTATTCTGTTTAAATATCGTTCTTCACTTGGGAAATTTGGATCCCAGGAATTCGATTTAGTTATTTAGAGAAAAAGATATTGCATACATTTTCATCTTATTTTTCACTCTCAAAAATTTACGAAATTATAAATGTTTTTGGAACCCATCGGCTTGTAGTTTGAGTAATTTTTTATGGGGTTCGCCGAAGTATATTTTTCGTTTGGGTTCAAAGACAATTTCTATGAATCATTCAAAAGAATAACCGATTCGAGTAAGAAATCACCGACAAAAAATATCGAAGGTGAATTTCGAAATACAAACATTAGCGAATTTCTCGTTATTCTGGTGAAAAAACAATTTTTCGGGAGTAGATGACAAAAGTTTACAAATTAGTAATCAGAGCTCAAAATTTTCCGAAAACTATGCAGCAATAAAAAATCCATAGAAATCGTAGAGTGTTAGTAAACGAATAGATGCTCAAGTGAAAGAATCGTTGAATTTTCGAGTCGAGGAGACAAATTTCCGAGCAAGCAACTCACGGATAACACCGAACGTCTTTCTGACGTTCTGGAAACGTTTTATGGCAAACGTTAAAACGTTTGTAAATTTTGGTGAAAAAAATAGGTTTTTATGAAGTTTTTGAAATGTCGGATATTCCCGCACATTTTTGATACTTCGACTGAACAAAACTTTTCATAAACATTTTGAAAACGTTGAGTAAACCTTAGAGCAAGCAAAAGAGCAGAATAAATTTTAACACGTCTCGAAAACTTTTGCAAGACATTGATCAAACGTTTACAAAACGTTTGCGGAACGTTTAAGAAACGTTCCAAGAAGGTTTGAAGAACGTTTGATCAAAGAATAAAAATTTTGTTTAGTAGCTCATTTACATTTAATGGTATTTAGACGATACCCTTATAGATGATGGTAACTTTTTCATGTCTTTTCTTATAAACATATGTTTGAAAGTTTTCTTTATTTATAATGTGTCCCCTAAGGGTTTACATAACTTCTGTTCTTTCATATACTACAATTTCCTCTTTTTTTCTTTAAGCCAAACTTATTTCCTAATATATACATGTATACATATAAACTCCTAATATAACGCATAACGCAACGTGACGAGGTGCCTAAAAAGACTTGCGATGAAGATGGAGAATAGTCGGGTTCCAATACAAAAAATAAACTTAAATAATTTTCAACAAAGAGGAACTTCCAACTAAAAAATATGATTTTTCGATGAAAAAAACGTAATTTTGACGAAGTTCAGTTCTTTCTCAGAAAAATTTCAATTCTAATTCCAAAAGGTGGATTCTCCACCAGAAGTAAAATGGCAAACTTTCCAACCAAAAACTGTTGGTTTCATAATAATGTTTTTCCTTGTGAATAACAACTTTTTTGGTATGATTTTTATTGCCTTGTCATCTTTTCCAGCTGAGATTCAAGAATTTTTTGATTGAGCTTTTAACTAATAAAATTACATAAGAAAAGCATTTTCAAGTTCAAAGGAGCAGAAACTAAAAAATTAGAATTATCAAATAGAAATTCTTGTGTTTTTCAAATTATTTCTTCTGTCTTCTATACTGAGGGAATTCATTCAGAATAATTCACCGCGTCACGTATGTACAATTGCGATCCGACGTTTGATCGCGAACATTATTCTTTATTTTAATATTTTATCGATGCAATCAATAGTAAAAAGGACTGTGGTTTTGGAGTGGGTTCAACTCCTCTATTCTGAAATTCTTATTTATTAATTTGCGAGAACCTACTGGAGTTTCCTCGATTTCATCTGAGGTCAAAAAGTTCACCATACCGCTTATCATGTTTATTTTCGACCGGCTATAACCGCGATTTTGATTGTTATATCTATATATTCCACCAAGAATATCTCCACTCTCCAAAAATGCAAAGACGTCACCATCTGATGTTGATAATACAATTCTTTCTTCTGCTTTGATAAATCTATAGGAATGACGTGCTAGAACCACTTTAAGTTGCCTGTTAGTAGGAAACGTATATCTTCGAAGCTCGAATATCCGGTGCTGATTATGGAGGGGTATGAGCCGAATATATCTTAATCGTCCAATTTCATATTCATTGCCTCCAGGAGGAGGTAGGTCTATAAAAGGAACGATTGAAGTATCAGGATTATCAAATCTTCTTGGAGGAGTCCTGGTTCTGGAACGGACAGGATCCTTGGCAGGAAGAAGAGATCTCCGGAAAGATGGTTGTCGATCGGATGGAGTAGAAGATTGTCTATCGGAAGGAGAAGATATAAGGCCATCCAGAGGAGAAGGGGGTCGTCTAACAGAAAGAGGAAAAAGTTGGCCAGAAACAATAGGAATAGGAGCACCATTAGGTAGAGAATCGAACTGCGAACTCAATCCTGCAACAAAGGAAAATAATGAAGAAAAGAGAAGAAAAGTCAAAGCTGAAAACTTGGTTATGACAATTTATCAATTAAGGTACATTCTTTGAACTTGAAGCTTATACAAGAGAATATGGGTTGCGGCGTGTCAAAACACTAAATACTCGAGAAGGGATTCTCTAATGATTCTCGTTCAACACTGATCTCATTGAAAAAGAAATGGTCCCCTGCACTTTCTGTCGAGACAACGCACATGCTGTCAAGAAAACGTCTCATAAGTAGAGACATGAGAATTGAGGAAAAGCCTGAGTATTTTCCTCACCTCAACAATGGTAAGCTCTCCTGAACGCGTTAGCAGTACTCTACCCTGCTCTTGATGGTGAATATGATCTAAAAATATGAAGGAGAACTACTGTGCATGATGTATCCGTGTTCATATCATCGACAAGGGAAAAAGGAAGGACTAGCACATGCTCTCCAGCTATGGTGCCTGGATTAATGTGATGAGGTTTGGTGCGGATAAAAGGATTGACCATGTTGGTTTGCAAATGCATAGAAAGTAATAGGAAAAAGGAGTTCAGTATGCTCTATCTCTCTTAGCACAACTGCTTCTGATGAGGAAATGTGATTCGTCAAGGCTGTCAATAAAAAAAAAAGCTCGACCACTTTTCTATACAGGGATTTAGCTACGTTTTCATCAATAGCCATGCTAACTTACGTCTGCCTCTTCAAAAGCGGTCGAATACCGATACAGGCTTAGTTAGTCCTCTCTTTTTCCCATGATGTTGGTTGTCACACATCCAATGAAAACATACACTTTTCTCTGCTTGGCATTGTGCGGAACATATCATGGGTAACGCCATGGTGTAATTGAGACATGGTGTGCAAAGATATGCATTTGAAGTACAGTAATACAATTGTAATTTCATTATTCTATTCTATTATAAAATTATTGAAAAATATTATGTTCATTTATGTGACCAAACTGGGATATGAACATGAGTTTTTTTCGTATTAGGTACGATTGTTTGGAGATTAAAATAGGAGAAGGCATTGAAATTCCACTTCATGCATAAGGATGCCTCATAAACTCTTCTTCTGGGCTTCGTAGCTGCAGACAGGAACCTTTTTTGTCTTCGTTGAGTGTCGTCTGTCATATGGAAGAAGAGGGAGTAAAGGGGATTGGAGTAGAGGTTTGGTAGGGGGAATATGAGAGGGATGAGGGGAAGTGACAAGAAGAGACAGTGGGGATTGCGGGTTAAGGTAGTACAAAGGGAGAGAGGTAGATAGCGGGCAGTATTTCATAAACTTTAGCGATATAATTTTCTACTTCTTCTTCCAGTAGGAGGATTTTGCAAATAACCGTATCAACAAATTCTAGTATTTTTTTGCAACGAAAACTAAAGATCGGTATACCTAACAAAATTACTCTATCTCGCACTTCTGAGCCTGTTTCCGTGAGGCCTGGAAACCTGTGAAGATATAGGAGTTTCTTCCTGCCCAAATTAGAGATAAGAGACTGCAGATCATTTCTTGTGAAATTGAGATGTCTGCTCAACTATTCCTAGGCTATATTCGACACGGATTGAATGAAAAGTTCGAAATCCCAGAAATTTAGGAATGTTCTTGCGAAATTTCTTACACTATATCCTGTTGGAATTATTATGAATGTCTACTGGAGCTCCTATGACGTAAAATTCATTTATTATTCTACCTTTCTCTTCCAACGTATAGCAAATGATTATTATATATATATCTATATTATGCTATATATATACTATAAGATAATTATATTCACCTATAGAATTGAGGATCATTGCCAAGGTGAAGACCAGGTTATGAACAAACTTCATTTTTTCCAAGTCGAGCATAGACTGACGAACTAACTGTACCATCACTGTTATCTCAACGATTACGTATCCCAACCTTCCGTCATCTTTATGAGATGTGTATGAGTGACATGGAATTCCCGGTTGTTTAATTAGTTTGTTAGGGTTTATTTAACAGAAGACGCATTTGTGAAACACAGAAAACATATACTTATGAAACACATAGAAGGCTTTGAAGTAAAGGCTTTGATTACTAAATAAATATGTGACGGGATAGTTAGATTACTAAGTTGCCCTGGAATGGAAAACGAAGAGAAAAAGCAAGAAGAAAATACGGAGAAATTCAGGACAACCTTAGAAAATCCTAAAAAAGTCAGCGCTAAAAAAAGCTAGCTTCGTGAGTAATTCCCAAAGAGGGTCTGAACATAGGAAACATATTGGAAAATGAAGAAACGTCAGGGAGAACTCAAGGGTAACGACGCATTGTCTGGAGAGAAGGCTAAAAAACTGGAAGAACCTAAGAAAGTGGTGGAGGATCCAGGAAGGGTAAGAAAAATACCAAGCTCAATCCGGAAGTTTAACATGAAGGAGATTAGGAACGGAAATAAGGGGAGGTCGAGACAAATGAAGAGGAAAATGAAAAAGCGAAAAAAAGAGAGGATGGAGGTGATATGTCAAAGGAAATCTAGCTTATCAAATGAAGCGGAACGATGAATGAAAATTATGCGATTGGTCCTAC
This sequence comes from Neuroterus valhalla, assembly GCA_011762715.2. NCBI lineage: Eukaryota > Metazoa > Arthropoda > Insecta > Hymenoptera > Cynipidae > Neuroterus > Neuroterus valhalla. The sequence continues at coordinate 9,843 of WSXT02247033.1, read as the reverse complement.
CGATGAGTTATTGCTCAAAAATCACCAATACACTTCCCACGTACTCTTCTGAGATTGAACAAGAGACAGCAGATGGAACCGAATTGAAATAGTACTCCGTATATATTTGTGAGGATTAAATTGTTCGCCGTTCTAGGATACGTAACTTTGCAAAAAATGATTGTATTCTCTTACATATAACAGATTATTTTCTCATTCTTTAAGGGAGGAAACATATAATTGTGCAACCGCTGTGATGCCAGGACGGAGGGCTTTAGGGTACCATCAACTACCTGAAGGCTCATTGGATCCTTTCCATTGTCTCATGCCAGCGTCGAGTTCGTAAAAACTCGAAAAAGGATCGTGCTCAAGGTACAGCTCCCCTATCCGGGCGATGGCAAAAACTCGAAGCCAGTGACTAACACACGCGCTCTGTGTGCGACTGACAGGGATAGACACTCACACACAGCTGCGTGTGTTAGTTACTGGCTCCAGCATAGTTTCCGATCTGAGCACACTACTACACATTAATTAGTAGCTATAAATGAATTCTGTTCCACACCACCATGAGGTCGATTTCAAGAAGCGTTTTTTTCCACGTTGTGATCCTCATTAGTCCTAATCCACTTGTCAATTAAACATGCTTTTTTTCGTTTTTCTTTTGTTTTGATTAAATCAATATATCGGCTGAGTCCACTTGTCAATTAAACATGCATTTTCTGCGTTTTTCGATTTGGGTGAAAATAGGAAAGTGCTCGCGTAAAATCGATAAAAGTCCTTTAACTGAACCATGCATGCTTCTCCACACATATTCTACCAAATAGTCGTCAGTCCTCAAAAATACCATCTTACTAATCCGTCTTCGCATATTAGGCTCTACTTTCGACCATTGTGATTATATACCTTCCGTGTGGATATTGCGATCTGACAGATGAATGAAATTTTTCGAATGGTTGACTGCAGAATGTGTGTAGTGTAATTAATCTACACCACGATACCCTTTCCAACAGTCCGTTATCACATGCGTACCCGGCAAAACATTCTCAAGAATGATTGCATTCAATGCATCGGCATTCCGATTGCTAACTACATTAAAAGAACACTTTCTGGACTCTCTATCAACACGCCCCCCCCCTCACTACCCATGTAGTTTTCCACTTCCTTCCTCTCTTATACTTCCGTTTTCCAAACGCGCTTTCATCAATTTCTACAATTTTACCAACACCACCAATTTTTTCACCTGTTTCCGACAGCCATGCTCTAAGTAAAAACCTTATGTCTTCCATGATTCTGCGCAACGTATTTTTGGAAAGCTCTGTCTCCTGAACAATTAAATTTAGCGGATGACACAGAATCCAGCAGACTACAACTTGCAAAATTTGGTATAATTAAATATTTGTGACATTAAAAAAAAGCTCCTTCGTTACACTTTCTTTTTGCGACATGCTCTTTTTCCACAACGATAAATTAGGTCTCTTTACCGCGCATTAGTTGTCAAATGAAGAACCCCGTCACATGTTTACACGGCTTTTTTCCGGTAGAAAATTCCACTCAATCAAAAATTAGACCACTCCAAAATTAAAAATATGCTTCAAAAACTTACTTGCACTTTGCAGGAACTCCATCTCTATTCGTAAGTGAAACGCAAACAACTTCCTCGTATTAGGTTCAAATTTGAACTAATGGGAGAATGTGTCATTTGGGTTTCAGGTCAAATATCGAATTCAGGTTTAGACAAATCCGCCCCATCCCAACTATTGACCCTCAACTAGACTGTTTCGGTTCAAGTAACCTAACTTTTGTAGTTGCAGTATTTTCTGGAATATATAATTTCTGAGATTTTTAAAACAGGCGATATTGCTCTGCTCTTGAATCGCGATCTAAGGAATCTATCCATTCGATCGGAAGAGTATTGCGCCTGACTGGATCTAGCTCTAACGGGAAATTGATTGTGTTGACTGGTTGAACGCAATTCCAGAAAAATTATAAATACCTGACTTCAATAGAAGAGAGAATAAATTTCTATTAATAATTTTTATTTGATACACTTTTATATCATTATCTGACAATCCTAATCCATTAAAATAACTTTTTTTGGAAAATTTTAAGTTCAGGTCAATTATGCTGTTCTAAAAAAGTGCCTTTTGAAAGTAGTAAGCAATATAATGAGCCTTCAGGTAGTTGGTGATACCCTGAGCTGATCTTAAGCCAGACGGAGTTTTTTGAGGTGGTAAAATATTTCTCACAGAGCAATAAACATAGGTATATTAAGATTTTGGGGGAGGGGGCGAAGGCATTTTTCGCCTTCCCTAACAAAAATTTTGAGCAGTCGGCTGCTCCTTTCCCCCGTTTTGACGCCACTGTTTAAACGAAATGACAACAAATCCTTATCTATAAATCAATACTTTCTAAAATTGTTATCATCTGAAATATCTATACAAGGACGGAATAAGAACTTATTCGTATAGAAATTTGAACTACGCTCCAGGGTCAGATAAAATTGAATACAAGATAATTATTTCGAACGTTTCAGCACACAATGGTGGCTTTCTTTAGAGGATTATCATTAAGTCAGTCTGTAACGAAGTACACAATTTCTTACAAGGAAGAAAGTTCACAGTGACAGAGGGTTATTTTTGATGGATATCACAGTTTCACATGGATTAGAAAAGAATAATTATCTGACATTGTTGAATTTTTATTCTGATTTAAGATTAAACATTCTTTGAGAAGAAATTGTTGTTCTGTGAAAAATATATAGTAAATAAAATTTTACATCCGTATTTTCAGTACCAGTATATGTATTTCCTGTTCCCAGAGGGCTACTCAGCCCTGGGAACTTATTAAAAATAAATCAAATAAATAAATCATAATGTAACTATAAAATTATGAAATTTGTTTATGAGTTGAATATTCTTGGAAAATTGAAAAAAGTACATTCCTTCAATTTACATATGCATACAAATCATATTTTCAATTATCCTATTAGTTTTAATATCCGAACTTGATGTATAACAAATCTTACTTTATTCGTTCTATTTATGCTCAGAATCGAATTTCGAAATAGAAAAATATTTTATTTAAATCTCATTTCATTGTCCAAATCTCATTTTATTTGAATATTATATTCAAAATAAACAGCAGGAAGGAGACAAAATTATGTATTACCTTCGAAAAACAAATATTCGAAATTATTGAATGTATTGAATTGAAGTATGAATAAGCAAAAGTTTGAACGTCTCATTCATGCGATAATCCTTTTCGGAGAGAAACAGATTTTAGAAAGTTGGCGCCACTGGCCGCTTCTACCGCCAGCCAGAGTAGATTCGCTGATCGCTGTCACTCTTTTTTTCGTAAAACATCAAAGCTACATGCTTGGAATTTATTGGTGTTCTTATGTGTCAGTTAATTCAGGTTAATAATGATATCAACTTGAAATTGATCGAAGAAAAAAATGAAAAAATACATTCTCGTTCATAGAATAGGAATAAGACAGTGATCCCAAATTGGGCATGTCAGTGTTACGTCCGGGAATTTCGAGACTAGAGCTTACCGTCAGATCCTGCGCTGATTGGACGTTGAAAATTGTGGCGTTCGTTGTTGCTTGAGGATTTGAAAATCCGAACCGCTGAGAAACTGTGATGGGAAATTTGGTAGAATCCTTAAGATAAATGATCACTTGAGGTTTAGAGAGATGAAAACAGTTTTATTATTTTCAACACAAATATTTTCTACACGATTAGTTCACAAAATGCACTGATATCCAAACTGTATTATTTGAATCCGCGCGCGCGCTTCGCACCAGAGTTTGTGTGTCGTGATAATTTATTATTACTCGAATTGAATTGCTACCGGATTTACTTTCAGATTCCATATCGATTAATTCCCGGGGAATATTGTAGCGAATGTGTCCATAAGGAAGATAAATTATAATAACTACGAAATTCAACTCGTGAAATACACGACAGATTTGAAAAGGTTCATAATTTTGATCAAAAAAATGATCGAATTAATTCCCTTTTTAGTCCGACGCAGATTTAAAAGATCTCCTAATAGCGCGTTTGAAAGCCGGAAGCACCTGTTAAAGCCGAAAGCCGTGAGACAAAATCTGGTGTTTAGTGTTTCCCCGTTACTAGGAGTAGGGTTGAAAATGACGCAAAGTGACTAATACATTGCCTTCGAAGAAACGACCCTTTCGGCTTGGTACAGAGGGTTATCGGTTGTCTACCTGGCGCCTTTGCTGCCCTTCTGACGTTTATAGATATAACAACTTTTCGATAAATCAACCCTTTCGGGAATTCAACAAAATGTTTCGCCGTCGTTCCGGCGCCTAGAATATAATAAAATAATCCATTCCGCTTCTATCAGAGGCGTTTGCATTTCCCTTATCATACATTAGTTTACTCCTTCTTTGCATAAGAGTCTTTTCGGTTTCCGACAAAGGAATTTTGCCGTCTTCTCGTCGCCTATACGCATACTTATATTAATTAGAGTTAAACATTACGCATAGTTTCTTTATTGGAAATGAGTAAGAGAAAGAGAGATAGAGAAAGTACATCTAAGTATGGATCAATTATGCTTTCCTTGTTTCAGCTTCCATTGGGAATTTTCCTTATGTCCTTAATGTTTCTTTTCATTAACTTTATTAATTATCTTTTAGTCGCTTGAATCGTGATTAAAAATGTGGAACGCTAATAAGAGAAATTATTTGAATATATTTGAATTCAATTTCTTCCCGCGCTCAAAGATGACGTCACGCGACTTCCTGAAAGTCGCACGACGCTACACCTTCCCTCTTATTTTAAAAAGTTTTTCAGTAGAAAACTTTTTACTACATCATGAAATCTAATCATTCATTCATTTACGCGTCCCTCCTGGCCTTTTATTATTTAAAAGAAATGGTGGTGGGATGTAAATACATGTACGCTCCTTTATTCGTAACCCATAATCCCCTGCCTGTAGTATTACGGGAGCTCACGGAAATTTTGTAGTCTTTCCGACGGAAACCAGTTACCATTGGCGGCTACTGGTTTCTTTTGTATTTTTCTCGTAATCTGAGAAGATCCCATTTATGCTATACAATGTTGCAAGTTGCGGTGTTGCACATCAGTGTTGTTCAGGTATTTCCTGTGAAGTGCTGCCAAGTTCCAGAGTTCTGTGTCGTGTAATTATTGTTTTATAATTGAAGGTTAGCTGTGCCCGTGTTTGTGTTCTGGGATTCTTCACTAAATTGCTCGTCCTGGAGGAGGTTCCTCGAGCAATTTCTACGGGTCCCCCTTATCGTCAAGGATTCACAGTAGCGCCTACACCTACAGATAATTTCATCTCCTATTACGTTACCAAAAGAATTCCTTTTAAGCTTTGCTGCTTATAAATTTATTATTAAATTGAAAGGGATTTTATTGTATCGAATTTCTTTCTTATATTATATGACCTTAGTCCTATTCTTTAATCCATTGTGGAGGGAAGACAACTGAATGACGGGTTTGAGGTTAGGGTGCCTAGAAAAAAATTTATTGTTATATATATTTCAAATTTACATGTATTTTTATTAAAATGGGAACATTAAGGAAAAGAAAAGGAAAGATAAAATATGCTAATGTTAGTAAAATATATAATCAAGAACAAATGTGGCATATGTATGCAAGGTGTTGCCTCTTCACAGGGGCACCAGTGGCCCTTCTTCGTTTGTAAACCGCAGTCTCAAGAAAACGGCCACAGACGGTACATCTTCCTCCTTGCATTTTTTTCCATTCCACAATAAAGGTAGGTAGGCCTCCGTCATCCTTAGAGGGTGCAAGCCAGTAGGCGTTTTCAGAACGCTTGATCGACCCGTGATGGACAAGGGTGCTTCGACCTCTCAGCACCTCACTACATGAAGGGCAAGCAGCTGCCAAGTTCATTTCAAGTGAGCGCGATCTACACCCTGAACAGGCCCATTGTTCGGCCAGGCCGCTTCTAACTAAAAGGTGGACTTCGAAGGGGTCCCCCGAGGAACTACAAGCAACGCATTTCCAGGATCCGTATTTGCCACTTGGGAGATTGGCATAGCCTGCCACATGGACCCATGTCTCCCGTGATAGACTCAGGACCTTCATTACTTTGTTCAGTTCATCCTCTTCTTTTTCGCATGGATAAACAAAACTTTCCTATTTTCTGCCATAATTATTCTTTTTTCGCTCTTTTCTTTGCGCTGATCAAAATCTCATCGATTCTGATCCTTATCAATAGGATCACTGGATTCGAAACAATTTATTATCAAGCCCCGTGTTAAATTTCGTTGAATTTTGTTCGGATTGGTTGTTTCCATTGTTATAATTTATATTTCCTGGTTAATACTGATTTTAGCCCTTGAAATATTTTATTTTAAATAATTCTCGGAACCCTGCGAGATCTGGAACCCTTTTATGTGGTAATTAATTTTGAGGTCCCAACCTATTTCTCACCTACCTTTTAATTTTATAAGCATTATAAAAAAAAAAAAAATAATTTACAAGTGTGTTTCCTACCCCCTTTTCAGCATGTTTTTGTATAAATTATTTCCTTAATTAGAAAATTGAATGCAACCCTTCGGCTCCCGGGTCGGTAACGTCACCGAATTATCATGGAGATTTTAAGAATAGTGTCCGTTGTTTACCCCATAACCTCATAGTTCAAATTTTAACCCACTTGTTGTTTGTGTTATTAGTTTCAGATTGTCTTTAGCTTGACAGTTGCCGATGTGCTGGGCCTAGTACAGAATGTATCGAATTATCAGCCCCATTTATAGAAAATGAACAACACGCGTGTATCAGATAAGTTAGCCCTGATTTATTTTTGTTTTCATTTATAATCTAGATCCTTAAGATTTTTCTTTGTTCTCTTTCCTCTTTTTTTCTTTTTCAGGTTACTGGGACGATTAAGAAGAGGTTATGTTTTGGCGGCATTATTTGAATGATGTGGGTATTTTACATAAATCATGTGATTTTCCAACTAAACAATTTAAAGGGGTAAGTTATTAATTTATCATTGATAAATTAGGTTCGGCGATGGCATAAGATAAAATTTTCTTTTTCATACGACTTAGCATTAAATTTCCTAATTTGATGTGTTATATTATTCAATTTTTCTATTGAATGTTAGGAAAAGGTTTTTAAGACAATCCTTAATTAATATGAATTTCAAATATATTTATTTCTCAAGATCAAATTTAACAGGTTAGGTTATTATTCACAAAAAAAAATTTACAAGTAAAATCATTTATTTACACTAAAAATCATTTCAGCTTATTTCGATCATAATTCTATGGACTAATGTCTTAAATAGGATTTAAATGTGTTAGATTATACTTAAAATCGTGGAATCAATTATTGTTCTGAGTTGAAAATTAATTTATTCACATTTGAATATTTAACAATTGTTTACACAATTTTTATTATGTTCTATGATTATTATTGGGGTCCTAAAATATTATCTTTTATAGAAATAAGTTGAGTGCATTTATTCATATTACAAATCAAGTAGGATTATTTTACCAATCAGCCCCCCTCCCTCCCCCTTTAGAATAAAGGAAATATTTCATATTTTCTTCTTATTTTCCCTAATGCTCTTTCAATTTAATCACCTACGGGGTGAGCTGCCAATTTCAATTTGTCTAGATGGACTATTTTTGATTTATTGGGTCCGACCCTGATTTGTGCATTTCGAGTTCCTAATAACTTTTCAATGACAAAGGGTCCATCGAAGAAAGGGTCGAATTTTTCATCGCGACGATATTCTTTTTTTAAATAAACCGGTGCTCCTATTTGAAAGTTTTTTGGATTGGCCTTTGAGTCATAATACCGCTTCGACTTTTCTTTAGCTTTTCGGAGACCGTCATTAGCTTGGGACTGTATATTGTCTAGTTTTAGGAAGAGTTCTCACAGATGATCAACGTATATTTTTTCAGGAGGTCTCTCATCAAACCTCGATGAAAAAACCGCTTCCCTTCCGAAAACAAGAGTATACGGGGCAAAAACTGTGACCTCATGGACTGCCGTATTATAAGAGAAGACTGCGAAACGGAGCCATTCGTCCCAATTATTTGGACCATCGAAATGACGGAGATAACCGATTACAGTGTGATGACTTCTCTGAAGATCCTAGACTCTGTGGAAGATAAGCAAGCGATTGAATTTTCTTTACCTTAAAAATCTTGCAGAGATTCTGGATTACCTTGATTGTTAAATTCGTACCCTGATCACTTTGGATGATTCGCGGACAAACATACCTGGAGATGAATTCTATGGCAATTCCTTGGACTGAGTCCGTCATTTTTAGGGAAATTGCGTCAGAATATTTTGAAAATACATATTGTATGGTCAAAATATATTGGTTACCTCGAGGTGTTGAAGGTAATGGGCCGACGAGATCGATCTGCATTTTTTCGAAAGGTTCACTGGGTGTATCGGTAATTATCATCGACATCCGTGTTCCTTTCCGAACCAATTTATTACGCAAACAAGTTTTACAACATCCTAAAATTCTTTCTCCATCGGTTTTCATGTTCTCCTAAAAATATTTTCCTCTAATACGCCAATGAGTTTTGGACATTCCTTTATGTCCTCCTTCGACAGACTATGTGAAACATTGAAACTCAAGAAATTTAAAAATCCCTTTGAAGATCTTTCTTACGCCGGTATACACGAATATAATGTGAAACTTTTCACTGGTGCAAGAAAGTGTAAATGCAATGACAAATTTCACTATTCATTCTTTTGACTACACTTTGAAATTATTCAATTAATCGAATTTCATTCAGATGTCGAATTTTCTTTTCAATTCAAATTGAGTTGCCTAAAAAAATACAGAAAAAAGCTACCATTTTGTTTGTCGTGCTAACCTCAATTACACTTCTTGCCATATTTTTCTTCACTAATGAAATATTGCACAGCAATTTTTAGTCAGCACGACTTTGTATCTATTATGCAAAAATTTAATATTATTATACAACTTGAGCTGAAAATAGAAATGAACATATCTTTAATACATACAATACTTCTCGAAAAAGTAATTTCTTCTTTCCTCCAGGATCATTCCGGATGTTTGTGTTTCCTTTTATACAATTTGATCTTTGCTTGCTTGGAGTAGTATTTTTCATTTTCTGTTTTCATCCTTATAATCATTTTCTAGCGTGGTCCTCTGCATTGCTTACATCTCCAATATTTAACGCTCTGAAGTATGCTTCCTTTCGCTCGTTGACATAAACGCAAATTTCATCATCCAATCATGTATCCCTAGTCTTCCTACTTAGTGAGAAAAATCGCGCGGTATGGTTCCCCCCTTCCCTTGCCTACCGAAGGCTTCGGTGAAAGCGTGTTTCCCCGAAGCACGATCGGTGCCGCCTCTACCGAATGAATGTGTGTGTGTATCGAGACCTACTTGAGCAGTAACGTAGCGAAAGATTCCGGCACCCCTTTCTTGACTATTTTTAGAGCGGCAATGGGTGGCAAATTCAAATGCACTTTGTGGGCGAAAAATATTGTTTGGATTATGATAACTATAAATAGTACACATACGGTAATAAATAATAAGATCATTATTAATTTTCATACATTTCATGGGCAAATTATAATTTTCATGTAAGTTTTTATATAAATTGTTGTTGTGAAATTTACATAAATTAAATATCGTTATTTAACCGACGGCAGTAGCTGCGTGGTAACTTCCGACTTGGGCGGGATCTCAAATGTCAAGCATGAACGGGCGCAGTTAGCGCTCAGGTGGGTGACTGTTCAGGGTTCTCGCTTAGTCGTGTTTTCACCACTTATTGTCGAGCGGGTGATTTCACACCGAGGATCGGTGTAGGCATTCGATGCTATCGAATGCCTACATCTAAACTCGTCT
>WSXT02247022.1:0-15280 GCA_011762715.2 Neuroterus valhalla | reverse complement strand
GTTTTTTGTCTCGCGCGATGTTTACCGAACTCGACAAAAAACGCATCTGTCTATCCCTAGGTGCATAATATACTATTGAACAAATAATTATTGTAGATGGCTATCTTATTTCAGATTAGTGCTAAGAAGTTGCGGTTTTTTCTAAACTCTCAAGCTTTTTGTTCACTTTTCACTAAGTGAGGTAATAAATTGTGAGGTTATCAAAGCGCCTTAACAAACATGCTTATGCGAGAGATTTATCATTGTTTATAACCATTTTTTCTAAGAAAAGTGCTAGAAAGTTGTGGTTTTTCTGAAATGTTCAACTTTGCTTCACCTTTTTAGCTGTGAACAAATAATAAATAAAGATTAGAGAGAATAATATTTTGAACAATCTCTTTCTTTTTTGTGAATACATTTTTCTGAAGTAAAACAGATATTTGAAATAGGCTTTACATTTCCTATATGGATCCCGCGTCATGGCCAACCAATGAACCAATGAAAGTTTTTTAATCAGTGAAAAGCATCAAATTCTCGAAACATGTCCACTGTTCTGGGTCCGCCATTTTCGATTTTGATTGATTTGATTTCAATTTTGAATTTTTATTATCATTTTTTAAATCAGTGACCCAAAAACCTCTTTGTACTCTTTTTCGTGTAAAAAAATAGAGAATTTTGGGAAAATGTCTGCGATTTTGGGTCCTTATTTCGAATTTTGAATATCATTCTTGAAATCAGCGACCAAGAAAACACCTTTGTACACATTTTCGTGGAAAACAATGGAGAATTTTGAAAATATGTAAAAAAAAAGATTTTTCGTGACAACAAATCGATTTTTTACACACAAGTTCCATGGGGACGCACTGATTTTTCTTGTCTACTAATCACCATGTGTGCAGAGATCTCATTCGGAAGTACACTTACCGCTTGGACGGGCGCCTCTCGAGTTGGCGCCAATTTCTCGGCTGTTCATACTTGAGTGATTCTGTCCTTCCCCCCGACCCTTGCACGATGCAGCATGACAGCCCATCAGCCTTGATAAGGTAGTACAATAATGCGTAGTATAGAAGTTGTTTACTTGGAGACTTGCGACGCACGTATTCACGAGACTATACATACGGTCCTGAGTGTTTCCCTTCGCCTAGTCAGTCGACGCTTTAAATCTGGTTCGAACTTGATTTCTAATTGCTTCTCGCGTTAGGACCACAAGCCCCGATACTGGCCCCCGTCTAGGCGGTCAGTGTATGTTGCTACCTTTACATGACTTTTATAACTTTATGACGTTACGCTGTAACATCATAAAGTGCAGTAACGATGAGGTCACTTCGAAAGTAACGCTGAAAGGGTTGTTGGATTCAGAATATGATACCGGCTGAAATTTTCACGAGCATCGTTGGAACAGCGCGAGTATTGGGGTCTAGAGAGAGATATATGATTTTTGCTATTTCATTATCGTTTCGTAATAGATGTAAAAATGGTCCAATTTTCGCGATTCGAAATTTGTTATACTGATAATTATGGAGCTTCTGAATGTACATAGGTTGGTGTAAAATTGAGAAAAAATTTCCGTGTAAATGTGACATGAAAGAGAAGCGCCAGCGATTCTCGTATACTCTCACAAACTAGCATTGAAATAAAAAAAATGTAAACGTGTCCAAGCGACACCCGCAGGGAACGAAGTTCCTTCCGTTGCTCAACAAATACTGAATTTGAACGTTCCTCAAATAATTGAACCGCTGGCGACCAAGGAAATGTTACTTTTTTCTGCAATCGCAATATTCGAATTTTTTGTGATCAACTCGCCATAACCCAAGTGTAAAATACAGTATTGTGCCAATACATACAACAGGCGCAGTACCGTGCCAGTTATTAGGAAGGCGTTATGCCAGTACTGAAACTCAGTACCACGCCAAGCGTTGGGAAGTTACTGGTTTTGTTCCGGCGAGGTAATGATCAAGTGTACCGTTTAAGTACCGACTACAATCCTATCCCGTGTCTCGGTAAAGTAACGGTTTGGTACTGGCGCAGTAGCGAAATGTGAACAATGGTTCAGTTCATCTTTCAGCACTATGCCAAGCATTGGTTCGGTACAGATTCGATACTGGCAGAGTGAAAACTTCGATAAACGGTTATCCACCAGATACAGTATTATGCCGTATGTCGGCTTCGTACTAGCTCAGTACTGCCAGATCAGAAACTTCTATTGTCGGTTATCCAACGGCCACATCATTATGCCATTCGTTGGCTCGGTAAGGACTCAGTACTAGCAGCTTAAAAACATCGATTAACGGTTATCTACCAGATGCAGTATTATGCTATGCGTTGGCTCGGTGTGCAGATTCGATGCTGGCAGAGTACGAACATTGATGTTATAAAGTTATAATTCTTGCATAATGACTTAGGCTGGATTTTTTTATTTAACCTAATGCTAAGGCATGCGCTTTGAACCTATGCCGGCTGGTTGTGGGTTCGATTCCCGCCTTGCACTCTGGAAGAGCTTCGGTGGCCACGCGGTAAACACTTGCCTAGCCAGGGAGTGTTCATCTCCGGAAAGTCGTGGTGCCGGCACCTCTTGAGAAGAAGGTTACTCTAAGTACCTTTTATATGAACAAGATACTCAAGAATGATCATATCGATATAGGAAGAAGAGATGGTTGAAATAATCATTTTAAACAAAAAGCTCATTCAGACGTGCAATTGCTATAGATGTATGATTATTGAAATTATTATCTATAACACAAGGAACAGCGAGTTGATGCCAAGCTTTTTTCATAAAATATACCAATTAAGCCACAAATATCAACAATGAAAACATTAAACCTTAATATTTTTCCTCAGCTACTTATCAAAATTCAGAAGCTTTTTGAAAATTATTTTAGAAGAACGAGAAAACCTTACACGCTAGATCCCTTCGACCGGAATTCTGTTCTAAGCAACGACCAAACCTGCGATTCTGGTCCGATGGACTGTCTTTTCGATCTAATGGACGACTTTCTGGTTCAATGGACCAGAAAGTGGTCCAAGCCAGTTTGCGATCGTCTGTTTCGGATCTTATCTCTTCCCAGATAGAAGCGCCCCTTGAGTGGGAATATATAATTACAAATTATCGTCTGCTAGGAAGTCTCAAGCAGAGAGTCGAGGTTATGTCTAGTGTCAGTTGGTGTCACGCACAAAGTGTGTGTGTAGAACATTAGAAATTCGAGAACTTTTCTCACGTGATCACGTCGTTCTTATAGTTCCCGTACGTAGCGCTCTCATCTGGGAAGAGATGAAAATCAAAATACAGTGTATCGCGATTGTGGACTCTTTTTCAACATCGCCGACACGGGCCGTCCTTGTAGTACTTCGTGGTCATAACAACATTTACGTTTAGACTGGAAGTTTCAGAACGTGTCGTCCGCTTCACGTTTTCGCTAATGAAGTTTGAATCAGACTTCTACAATCGTTCTTCGTTTAAGAATTCCTGTATGCTGTCTCAACAGGGTAGGTGAAAAATCATATTTATTGTATGAATGCTAAACTTGCAACAGTTCAGAAGCTATGATTATAATATTATTATCAAGAAAATTTTGACAGTGAGCCAACTCAGATTACTATCCATAATTTAAGTGCTATTTTCAGGAATTTTGTCCACAATCAAGACGGACAAAAATTTCAGCAAAACGTGACAGTGTGGTCGTGGATGAAAATATAATTTTTTGCATATGGTCCAACATTATTATTAGCGGTTTCTGGATTAAATTTATCGAATTGACAGAAGACGTTGAACATTGCTCACTTTGAAAATTTATTTTCATGAAACCAACAAAGAGAAACGAATTCTAGTTGGTGTAATCGAAAGCGTCTCTCAAAAACTATCAGTTTCCAGCAAAACCCGAAAATCCATTTTTTCTGACTAAAAGCCCTTTCTCTGCGACAGGTCACATTTTCTCAAAAGATCTATTTTCCTATCTCGAAACTTTTCAAAATTTTGGGAAACTTTAAAATTTTATTTCGAAATCTTCAAAGAGCCACGTTTTGTTTCGAGTTTTTGTTAAACATCTGCAATATTTTCGAAATTTGATCCAAACTTCTATATATTTCTCGCAAAAATTCGAATGTTTCCTTGATATATTTGAAAAAGTCCTTCAAAATTAGGAAAATTAGCCTAAAACCCTCAAAATATTTCTCTGAAATTTTGGGAATATTTTTGAATATTTCGAAGGACTTTCGAAATACTTTTCTGAAATAATTGTTTAAAATCAACAAATTATTTTAATCCTTTCAGAAATCTTGAAACAAAATTTATCTGTTGAAACCTTTAAAATTTTTTGAACATATACGAAATTTCTTGTTTTTGAGTCTTCAAGAATCTGCATTCTACTTCCGATTCTGGGCACATTTTCAAAGAATCACAAAAATTCTTCTTAATTAGAAGAATTTGAATTTTTGAATTTAAAGAACGAAAAATATAAACTGGTTTCCCACCACTCACGTGAAGTAACATCCAGTAAACTCAAATAAATTACTTAAATACTCTAAGCAAGTTTCAGCTAGTTGTGGAACTTCATCTTTTTTTGGATACAAGTACTTCGGAAATCATGTTTATTAACACATTTTTAATTAGAATTGTTGAGTGATTCGAACTTCTCATTTTAAACTTCCCATTATGTTTTAACGCAGGTTTACGGAAATATCATTTATTAAGGGGGAACAAAAAGACCTCTTTTCCAACAATGTTGAATTAAAACGCAGATCCACAGAATCACAAAATGGCCCTACAGTAACTACCGTCGATAAAGATGGTTCGATAAATAATCCAGAGATGAATTATCATGATAAAAATGAAACAGAAATCGACGACTGTGCTATGCATGAAGAGAATTCGGACATTCTCAATAGTAATTTTCAGAAAAATTCTTCACCAAAAATTTCATCGAACAAAGTTCCTAGTTTTGATGATTCTATGATTACAGAAATAATTCCTGGGAAATGCCAATCGCCTACTTTGGATTTTGATAATAAAGTCATTACGATAGGAGAGAATATGAGTCTAAATGTAAAATCTCCCTTCCACGATAAAATAAGAGTATTAATTTTACGTCACTTATAAAAAATAACGGAAATTTTTCACTACTGAATTACTAAAACTTTTTGAGACAAGAGGGCCACACAGATCTTCCGCAAAGTCTGGCAGTTTTATTAAACAGTGATAAGTACGCGAATGAAAGAGTAAAACGTATGAAAAGTCTTACAGGCAAGAAGATTTATTCTATTTAGTTTGGTATTGCGGAAAATTGAAAACCTGCGGCAAGAAAAAACACCACCTTGGTAGTTCTCCTATTATGGAAATACCAGGATTTAATGCAGTAAAACAATTTCTCCTCGATCCTATGCATTTATTATATCTAGGTATTATGAAGTAGTTACTCGAGCAATGGCTTTCGAGTAGAAATCCTTTAACTTAACTCAGCCCTCGTCAATGAAAATATTTATTTTCACTTTTTCTCAGTATCTGTAAACATGTACCTGAAGAGTTTCATAGAAAGACATTTGATTCAAATGATCTAAGTAACTGGAAGGCAATACAATTCTTATTCTTTCTACATTACTTTAGTGCAGCATGTTTGCGCAAAATTCTCTCTGAAGACGCTTATTATCACTTTTTTCTCTTTTTCGTAGCATGTTGCATTCTTTGCAGTCGTGAATTAGCTATAGAATATGCTGATTTGGCTAGAGATTACCTACGAAAGTTTTTTGAGATAGTGCCAACTTTTTATGGTGAAGATGCATAAAATATAAATATTCACAATCTAATTCACGTTGCTGATGATGTCGAGTGCATGCGTGCAGAGTTGTCCTTGTTTTCAGCTTTAAGTTTTGAAAACTGTCTTTGAGCGATAAAGGGCATTTTAAGAGGGCGCAAGAAACCAATTCATCAGCTCGTTAGACGAATAGCTGAATTACACTCTTGTCCTGAAGTACCAGACTTATTAAAAGTCAATCATTCGTTGATTAAGCGTATCTTAAAAGCAGTATATGAAAATTGAACTATACCCGAATGCCTCTTACGACACTGAAGCCGACATGAAGAAAATTGTTTTAGGAGACATAGTTATCGCTACAACTGAGGCAAATAACAGAGTGCAATTAAAAGTGGGAAAATCTTTCGTATAGTCAATTTATTTTCCACGCGTGATAAGTCAATTTTCTTCGAGGGTTATAAAGTTTCCGAGTTAACAAATCATTTTCAATACCTGTGCAAATCTAAAAACGTAGGCATTTACAAACTGGGTTCTGAATCCGAGAAACTTAGAACTTTGAATATTAATGAGATTAGGAGTAAATGTGTTGTACTGACTGCCGATGATAAAAATATTGCTGCTAATTTGCTTCACTGTTCCGTTTTCACTGTTCCATTTTTCCTATCAACGCCTGAGGCTAGGCCAGCTAACCACACGAGGAAAAGTCCTACAGGAAGGTAGCCGCCCGGAAGGCGAAACACGGTAGGGATAGGTCCGAGCAAGAAACATCAGGTGCGCAGGACCCTCTCTCCCGCAACCAGCTGTGTGCGTAGACGACATAAGAAGGCGTGCAAAGCTCGAATCTGAAACTCTCGGTGGACGACGGGAAACCGAAGTCCACCTCCGGACGAACCATCTGAGCAGCATTGTGCTACCTCGTAGAAGGCCTCCGGGTCCGCAGTCCATCCCAGGCTACAGGTAAATATTTAATTCTCCTCTTTAGCTTACCGGGTACGCTGTATCAGGCTCCGGTCAGATTGACACATTTTTTGTTCATTATTACAATCTGGGTATGCTGCATCAGGCTCTAGACAATGAATTGATTGTTGTTTTTTATTATGATCTGGGTACGCCGTCTTAGGTTCCAGGTTACCTAGTCATTCTTCGAGCATTACTTAGTATTTCTGGGCACGCTGCAACATGCTATAGTTTCTTTTCATTTGTTTTCTCAGGGTACGCAGCCATTGGCTATATGCCCTCATTTCCTTGAGGTAATCCGGAGATACTAGAACAAGCTCCGGAAAAGTTATTTTGCAGGTGTTTCGAATCAGTCCGCCCTTTCTCGACTATGGTGCGCACGGCCCGTAAGGACTGATTTCTTCGACTTTAACGGGATAATTGTGTACGCGTACCGCGCTGGACAAGGGAACTTCGTAATATTTGCCGATCAATTTGAGACTGAACTATTGTACAACCAAAGAGGTCTGTGATTGAATAGGTTAAACACGTCTTTGTACATTTATTTTGAAGTAATAAATATAATTTGTTGGAACTGTTTTCTTTTCGATTCATCTTCTCCTTTCTGGGTTTGAAACTATTATCTTTAGGATTAAGAGCATTAATAAACCATCCTATCCAAATCCCGAACTCTCTCAAATAGTTACCCTCATTTCCTTTGCTTTATATGCATGTTCAGGATAACGGTATTTTGATAATGTGCTTTAACGATTTTCCTCTTGAATTTGTCACAGAAATCTGAGCATTCAGTTAATAAATTTCATGATGAAAAATTGACATTTCCTTCAGAGTTTTCGTGATAATATAATACAAGATGAGAGTAGTGAAACTTCTAACTCTGCAAGATGATACTACCCACGTCGTAGTCTTATTCCTTGAACCTCCAGCAAAGGATGATAATCAGAAAAAGATGAAAGCTAAGGGTAGAAAGAGAGATGGAGAGCCTAAAAAAGTCGACCTGGTTTCCCGAACATGGATGGAATTAATGGATGAAAAATGGTACTGTTGGTACCCTGGTGAAGGAAGGTACGCCCTTCTTGAAGAGTGGGTGGAGCAAAGCAAGGAAGCTGAAATAACTTCATGACAACTGTATCCTGTGAAAGTTTTAAGAGAAGCCCGTATGTATAAAAAAATTAGAACTTTGCATATAATCCTAACTGGTTTTTCCAATTCGTCACATAACTCTTAAAAAGTTTAAATTCACCTATCAAGAATTTTTATCACAGACAGTCATGGTCAAGGTCTTTGACGGTTGAGAAAGTCATTCGTTATGGACAATATTGAGAGTAGCAGCCAAAACGAGAGCACTTATGACCAAGAAAATGACACGAAAGAGGGTGACTCTATTGTAGAGGAAGACGCACCAATATGACTCCACAGAAGTGTTGCCAGAGCCACCATGGATAATATTCCAGCATTTGTTTCCGGTCCAGGAGAAAACAACCAGATAATGAGTATGCTGATTTTCAGACCAGTTCATATTTTGGGTGCTATTTATTATAATCATTGAGTTAGATTATAATAGATCGAGTGATTTCAAATATATTAAATGCTTTCGTTTCAGCATTACCAGGAAAGGGTGATAGAGTATCTCCTTTTACTATTGATGAAAAAAAGGACTGTTTCTCCACCTTCCAAATGCACTAAATCAAATACGACGCCTAAGACTTCACCTCATCAAGATGATAATGAACACATTGAATCTAAAAGCGGTAAAGTTAATAATAAATTTTTAATATCATTATGTTCGATATCAAATTCTATATTTGTACATTTTAATTGCAGACACGGACGATACATCAGGCTCGGAAAGAAATGAGCTTACAGAAGTAATGAGAAAAAACTTGACTTCTTTATTAGAACGATTATTTGATGTATATACTTGCACTGTCGGTGGAAATAATCTACACGCCTATTTTTTAGAGTGGCTATAGGCAAGGAAAAAGTCAGGGAATTTTATTGGCCAGGAGAAATGCAAGGATTTTCAGGAAAATATTGCATATTCAAGTTTTTAAAGTTCAACTTCTTTGGTAGCAAGCTATCCATTCAAAAACATTCGTGTTTGGATTAAAATTGGACTATTATCGTATTAAATAACTTTCCGTTGAAAATCAATCTTTTGTTCATAAAAAATGAACCTTATATCACCTAATTGAAAAATCATCAGTTGTTGATAGAATAATGCTATTATTTTGTTCAAAGATTCGTCTTTTTGGAATAAGTTCAATTGTTTTTGATCTGAAGTAATATTATTTTTTGGATGAAATATATATTATTATAATATTCGGTAGAAATACATATTCGGCCGGCCAAAATTTAGATGAAACGTCAAGTTGCGTACAAGTTGAACTTTTTCATTAAAAATTCATTTTTTTAGTTCGTGTTTTATCTTTTTGATTCAAAATATAACTATTTGATTGCAACAAAGTTTTTTTGCTACCCTGTATTTTCTGAGCTATTGCTCAATTCCCTAATGTTCTAAATATCAACATGAATTTTCTTATCGCGATATATTGCAAGAGGTAATAAACTTCTGTGTCTTATGAGCCTAAGTGGAAGATACAATCTCAATTTTATAAAAATTTATCGGAAAAACGCCACATTCTACCCTTGGGTCAAACTTGATGAAAAGGTGCGAAGTTCAGAATAATTATTTTACTTGCCGCGTGATTTAAGGAAATTCTAATTCGTTTGTACATTGTTCAAGTATTTACACTTGTTGGAAACTTTTTTACTTTCCTGCACAAAGTTCAACCCTAGGATAGAATACAAGGAAATAATTTTATAACTGGCCGCCGTGGCATGAGAGGAGTAATAAGAGTACAGAAAGGGTCAATTGCTTCAAAAGTTGAAACAACTACTAACTCCACTCACAGTTCTTCTCACAATTGAGCGCACCAATCACAAAAGGGCGTCTCCGCGAGAAAATCGGTAAGAAAATTGTCCAGAAACGAGAAGCGGAAGAAAAAGAATAAGGTGACCATTCTTTTACCGAGTTGCACGCGGAGACGCCCTTTTATGATCGGTGCGCTTAATTGGTGTATACGTGTGTGTTTCCGCTTCTCGTCTCAAATTTAAAGACGCGAAAAAGCTATTTGAATATTATTGTAAACATGACATTTGTTTTTTTTTTTATTATATGATGATCTTTATTGATCCTCCCCTAGATTGTTTAAAATTAAAATTGCAAGAAACCGCGAAAATACCAAAGGCCGGCACGCTACTCAGAAAATCTAAGCTGAGAGGAAAGCATGGAAAATGGAGTTGAGGTGTACTGAATGAATAAATTGACAGGTTCATTGAGGATCTCTATTATTAAGTTGTTTAAAAACGAAATTTGAAATGTTGAAAATGCATCCTGACACGAATTAGTATATATAGATATAACTTAGACACTAAATACCTTGTTTACACATGTACGGGGAGGTCGGACGTCCTATCTTGCTTGGGACGGAGATTTTAATCCTTGGTACCAGAAGACTACAAAGCTTTGACCAATGTTATGCACTGTATTTTGTCAAGCTGGCCACTCACACACTTAGGCTTCACCATCGTACTTTACCACGGCACTTCACCACCGCACTTCACTACTACGTCACCATTACCTATCACGGAACCTTTCGGAGGTCGGAGGCACAATAGATGATAATTCGAACTTCATCAACTAATAAATAGAAGGTACCAGACCATGCTGGGTCGTGTGCCTGTCAAAACGCCGGGTCATCCATCTTGCCGGCACGACAGTCCACTGAACGGAACGGTTCAGGTTCCGTCCGGATGAGTTTCGAGTTTCAGACATCCGGCGGCAGAACCAACTGGACAGACCGCGTGGGTAGCGTTCAGGTTCCTCACCAGGGTGAATGTTTGGTTGGAGCTGCAGAAAGGGCTTGGCTTAGTAAAGTGAATTAGGGATTTGGATGTTCTTCAAACGGTTGAGGGTGAAATGCTTTGGCGCGAATAGAAAGATTCAGGTTATGTTTACACATAACAAAGAGGCAGCACAAACAAAATTATTGTTGCTGCAATTGTATTAAACCAATTGTTGTTGCAAAAGAATATTAATGCGAGTAAGAGGCTCACGATAAAACCGAGTTAGAATAACAGAATTCGCTAAAAGTATGTTCCACACTTCAACGCAAAACAATTTCGAGAATATTTATGGATGAAGTTGAGTGCATTTGATAGAAACATTTTGGGATTATTTTGTTTTTACGGTCAGTTCCTCAAATATTTGTTCTGTAAAAATTATAAATGATTGAGATTTGTTTTGTTCCCGCCATTTTCACTTATTTCGACAAGTGAAATAGTCACCCATCGGGTGACTCCCACTTTCCACCCTAGTGACTTCTGAACGGTTCACCCAGTTGAAGCCGAACACTCACCTAGCACCCAGAAACGATTCTGAGTGCACCAGAGTGCACTTAGTGAGAAACTTGAACGCTACCCTGGCGCGAGGATAAGGTGGGAAAGACGAGGGAAGCCAAGCCAGCGACGGGCAGTAGCGCGCCGGTCGTGGAACGTATCAGTGAGAGGGTTCCACGACGGGACCTACCTTTAAGACGAGTCCATTCCTATACTTGGAAGAGGGTTTACTTTGTTTTTTTTTGGAGTTGTGGATTAAGGTCTCCATCTGGAATCAAGGTAGGCGTCGTTTGTTTCCCTCCCCAGAATGTTGCGAATTTGGGTTCAATGTGTGCGTTTTCGGGTTTTTCTGAGTGTTTTGTGCGGGCTGGCGGCCCGGTTAAAATGGCCGTGTCGAGTTGCTTCGTCGGTTATAGGCCTTCCGCCATCTTAGGGTAAGCTAACTTTGTAGACCTTATGAATTCAAATTAGAGTTAAGCTTTTTGCTGTGGAATAGATTTCTAAATTTTCTTAAAAGGAGAATACGCTTCATTTCAATTTTTTTTAAAAGATTTTTGCCAAGAGATGGCTATTTAACGTTATTTGTTTCAATAAACCATTGTACTCTTTTTTTAATTCTGTAGTAAAATTCAGTGCATTACTTATTTGTAGCAATTCGCCCCCCCCCCCCACTTTATCCCTCTTCCTCTGGGCTAGGGACAAAACCAGGATTTCCTTTTTTCTTGAAGTCTAACTTTTTTGGGGTTTGAATATTTACCGTTGAATATTCTATTGTTTGACACCAAAGCTGTGTCTTGCGCTCAACACCACGGCAAAAAATAAGGTAATTAAAAGTTATCATCCTTTCTTTCTTTTTTTTTTCTCGTTGGTGGCCCCAAAACTTTTGTGACACTTTTCCGGACTCAGGTCCCAATGAGTTTGAAAAAGTCGTTATAGCGTGACAATTGCTTTTTTTATTATATTATGATCTTAAAATGGTAAAAAACAAGCTGTTTGAATATTACTTCATGTGAAAAAAATAGCTCATTCAATAGAAAATATGTATTATTTGCGTATATTTTTCACTCACTAGTTCTTTAATAGCATGCCGAATCATTGTAATTAACTTATTGTCATTGATAATACATATTTCCCTGAATTTTTCAAACACGCCAGCATCAAAATGATAAAGTGTTATAATACAGAGAACACTGCCAGTCCTACGTCTGAAAGAAGAGCGAAGGAAAAATTAAGGAAATAAGATGTTTGTTTAATATTCTCGAAAAGTCATTCAAACCAAGTGATTCCAATGGTGCTTTTGTTTTCGGATCAGACTGTTAGTCGTGGAATAGGGTGAAAAGGAAGGCAGGTAAAGTGACGAGTGGAGAGGGGAAGAAGGGACCCCCTATGAATTTCGACCGCAGGACGCAACTTGACTGCACCGATTCAAAACATTTCCAGAGTTATTCCAATTTTTCTGTAGTATGAAAATTAAACGGTCATTCGAAAGTTTGAGCCTTCGTCCCTGAAATGAGCATCCTTTCATAATTATGAAAAATTTCAGATTTGAATAAATGTATTGTTAAAGCCCTGGAATCGAAAATTGAAGCATTCAAAAGGAGCATCCAGTACGATATTAATAAAAAGTTTGAAGAACTGAAACAAGAAATACGAGTGGATTATCGCCCTGACATAACCGAAGAAATACAAAAACGTTCGATTTTGCCACCATTCCCAAAAACAAATGTTGAAGATTTCAAAGAGTTCGACCAACAACTGTTGAATCCGGGAATGGCTGAAGCTCTGGTAAGTTAACTTATTCATAGGTTAATAAAAAATTACTGGTAGCCATTGAGATCTCTGCATTAAGAAGGGCATACAATCTATATAATAACGTAGGATTATGAGCCTTTTTGATCGATAACCTACCAATAACCTACTTGACATTTTCAGAAGTCATTCATTTTACTTCACTCTGAAAGGATAGCAGACACGAATTCCATGTTCAATAATGTTATACCTATGGTCCTGGATTAAAACGTTCATATTTCTTACAACGTATTCGGACGGCCAAAAAATAATGTCGCGAAGGAGAATTTTTCTACAACTCGTACTTTTCTTATTTTTAAAAGTAAAAAGCAAAATTTACAAAACTTTCCACATCATGAATAATATTTCAACACGGGTGTCTATAATGATGTATTCTTGATTGCAGAGATTGTACTGCAGAAATTCCCCAACACAATTCCAGTTAAGGACATAAACAGTAAACTCAGTTGCTGGCTCTCGCAAGCTGCAGATAGAGAAGGCAGCAGGGAAGAACGCCTGGGTAAGGCTAACGCAAGCCCAGTAGGTCCAGATCGAGAAACCATAGCAGGCCCAACAGCTCTGGTGGTAGAAGATCTCGAGGAATAAGATTTCTTCGTTACTCAGCTTAGCATTCATCATTTATTTTAGAGAAGCAGATAGAAGGATGCCTAAAATATTCTTTTTAAATCATTTTCTCCATTATCATCTTATACTTGATCAGAAAATTAAAATTTTTAGAGTCGATTCTTCAGCATCATTATTTCTTCCCTCTAACGCGACAATTCCTAATGTCTCTTATTCAAAAACCCTAGTGAACTAGTGATAATCCATGGACGCATCCGATTTTATTTGAAGTACTCGCATGTGCCTGGATGTTTAGGCAGGGGATAAGAAAACTGCGGAGAATCTCCTCCCGAATCCTGCCTATTATTATACAGTGAAACCTCCTGCTAGATATTAGTTTACACCAATAAATACACAAGCTAGTCGTACGTCGCAGTTGGCCACCCATCCGAGTGCAGTCCGCGCTCGAAATGGCTCAACATTTAGATTTCCCAAGTCTAAATTCACCGCGCAGTGAATGATGTCGGTTACCACAGCGATATCATGTCGGAAAAATGGGTCTTTATGCCAGTTGTAAATTGTTACTACGGGAGTTTTATGCCACTAACTTATCGGTACTACCAGCCTGTATCAAGCCAAGGTATTTTTCGCAAGTTTTCCAGTACCAAACCAGCACAGCCTCCCATGTGCCATTACCAACAATATTAATTCAGTCCAGGCGGGGTACTTGACCGATTGTTAATACGAACTTAGACAGTACCGCGCCAGTTGAAGGTTTGAACTATGCCGTTCTTTGACTGTCACTTTGCCAGGGTTCAATCTGTATCATTGCGAACTAATATTAACTGAGAGCCATCATTACACCAGTATTGTATTGTTGCTCAGCCAATATAAAGCCAGCATCATGACAACCTGTCGCCAATCAAAAGTAGTTGTTGTGCCAGCACTATATTGATACTGTGCAAGTGTTATTCCAGCACCACAATGACTTGACACCAGCATAAAGCCGAGATCATACCATGCATATATTGTAACTGTGCCAGTATTAGAGCAGTACCGGTCCAGTACTGACTGCCAGTGTTGAGCGCCAGTACCGCGCCAACATTAAAATGTCTTGTTTGGTACTGGCACAGTACCGTGCCAGTTGTAAATTTTCACTTGGATAAGTTCTACATTATTAGGAAATTTGTAATTAAAATTTCAGAAAATATGCACTATCTTATAAAGAGAATAACGATTTTGATAGAATTTGAATTAATTTTAACTGAAAATTTATAACGATTTTTATTCTTCTCATAGCGTGAATTAGATATTGAAAGTTTCAAATGCCTCGGGGGTCGAGCGAATTTTCGGAAAATTAAAATGAATGGTCACCTAAACTTTTTTAGGATTCAAGGAAGTTTTTCGGAAAATTTCTGTCAATTATGTTTAATGGTTTTCAAGTCACTTACACGATTTCTCCAGAAATGATTATATCATTTTGATCATTTTCTTCAGTGTTGTCTTCGGCAGAATTATTTTGAGTCAATTGCGAGAAACAATTTTTAAAGAACTCTTTTCCAGGGTCGATTAGATAATTGAAGACTTTCCACATCTTCTATTGTAAGTACAATTTCTTGTAGCACGTAAAAAGTGAAACCATTTTTTCCCAATAATGTTTTTCGATAAAAACAAAATCGCCAGAGTTATGGTATTTTCAAAATACAAAAATATAAAAGAAAATGAGAATTTTTACCAAAATATCACAAGATTGAAAAGAAAGTCAGAGAGAAAAAATGTTTGTCCCACAATCGCGTGGAATTTAGACATTATACGCCCGAAAAAAATGAACGAAATTGACGATTATT
>WSXT02247011.1:0-15280 GCA_011762715.2 Neuroterus valhalla | reverse complement strand
AGATGCGAACTGTAACGTTCGCGAAACGTCGACAAATCTTTTTGTAGTTTGTACACGATCGAAACCCGAAATACCTTGAGAATAATATTATTTGCTTAATTCAGGGATAGCACCTTTCGTTGTTGGCGTCATGAGTTATTTATGGGACAGCGAGTGTAACGTTTAATAGAAGGTCTAAAAATACAAGTCATTCGCGGCGGGTGGTTAGCAAGCACAACTGAATTCTTTCCTCTGTACCACGTGCTCTTTTGCGAGAAAAAGTTTGAAACTTTTTCAAGTTCTTGAACGTCGAAGTCTTGCAAATTCACACATGTGCAACATTATTTGTCTCTCCCTTAAAGACCAGTTAAAATACCTTCTAAGAAGTGACTATTTATCTATTTCTGAGCTCTGTAACGCCAAAAAAGATAAATACTTATGGGAACATATTTGGCGAAATGTTCCGAAATTTTTATGCAAAGAAAGTAAGTTCAGAATATCGATGTTACTTTGTCGACTAGTGTAATCCATTAATTTTTTCATGCTAAATTGTGTCAAATATTTGGTCTAATAACTTATGAACAAACAATGGAAAATCTGCCGTGGACTGGGTTTGAACCAGGAGCGCCACCATACGTGAGTGGAGCGTTTAACCAATTACGCCAGCGAGGCCTCATCAGATACTTATTCTTTCTGCTTATATTCCGTGGAGATCGCGCCACTCTATTGCAAATAAGAGGAACAAGAAACTGTCTGCTGTAGCCCCAGTGGCGTAATTGGTTACACGCTCTGCTCATATCTAAACTTAACACAATTGTTGAATTTTCGAAAAAGTAATTCTACTAAATAGTTGAATTCGTAACCCATAAAGAGCAATTTTTTGAAATTAAAATTACAATTATCAACCAAGAAGATTCAGATTTTCAAGAAAACAGGTAGATTCTCAACAAAAAAGATCAATTCTTGAAAATCAAGATGAATATTTTACCTGGAAAGAAAAATTTTTGAATGAGAAAGGTTGACATTCAACCAGGCACAGTTGAATTTAGTGAATAATCTCATTTTCAGAAGAGAAATTTATTTAAAAATATAAAATAAAAAATGAATATAAAAATGAATAAAATGAAAAATGAAAGAATGAAAATTCTTACCCGAAAATATGTTTTGTTCAATAAAAAATTAAAATCCTACCAAAGAGTTCATATGCAAATTAATTTATGACCCTCCAACAAAATAATTTAATTTGTAACCCACAATAGTAGATCTTTTAACCCGGGAGTAAAATTGTCATTAACTTTACATGTGCGAGTCAATACTTCTACTAAACCGGATTTCAGTTCGAAACCAAAACAATAAAATTCAAATAAAAACTGAGAACTTTCGATGAAATAGTTGAATCATCTATCAAAATGTTCTACTGAGAAGAATCAAGAAAATATCTGATGTGGGCCCGGTGGCGTAATTGGTTACACGCTCCTTTCATGCATTCGCTGAACAAAACTTTTGAATTTTCAAGGAAGTCGTTTTCACTACATACTTGAACTGGCGACCAACAAAGATGGATTTTTTACAAAGAAGAATAATTTTCTTCCATGAAAAATAAATTAGTTCTAAGCTTATGGAGGGATACTTTTGAACCAAATGAGAAACATATTTCCAACTACTTGAATTTACCTGCAAAATACGAATTTTGAACAAAAAGTTCAATTCCATTTTACATAAAGAGGTAAATTTCGGAACAGAAAAGAATGAAATTCAACCAAAAATTAATTGTTAACTGAACAAAAAAGTACGAACTTAAGATCTGAATCTTCGTAAAAGTGAATAATAATAATATAATAATAATAATAATAATATCTTCGTAAAAGTGAAGAATAATTTTAGACCAAAAAGGCGAATTTCATGCAGACTCGCATTAGACTGTGAAAAAAGGAAAAACAAGAAATAATCTGCTGTGGCCCTGGTGGCATTATTGGTTAAACGCTCCACTCAAGTATAGTTGTGTCCCCGATCCAGTCCCAGATCAAAGGAAATTTTTCCTCGTTTCTCCAAAAGTTATTTGGAAAAATGCAGTTGAATAAACAATATCAATTAATCGAAGAAATTGATTATTCCTTCCCTGAATCTCAGAAATTTAGCTAAGTTCTACATGTTTTCATCATAAAATCATTGTACCTCACAATTTATATCTTCTGTACATCTAATATGAATAAAGATGAGAGGTGCGATCGCGATCAGCGGTGAATGAGGCGAAATTGCTAATTAAATGTTTGCTTCCCTGCTGCCTACCCAATACAGTCTCTAACTCTGGTAATTATAGATTCAGATATTTTGGTTGGATAAGAGACATAAAATCGAAGTCATTGTTATCTCTTGTGGGTAACAAAATCAGATAGTGATTCCCGTACTTTCCTTCCACTTTGCTAGTTACGCTATAAAGCGAGCTATAAAGTTATCTTTCCTCCGCTGGGAAAAGGAAAAAAAAGAGTAAGGAAAGGATGGCTCTGTAAAGATGGAAGCAAAGTTTCTACTCGCTGAACTTTGCGATTCATCCGCTTCCGAAGTAGAAGAATTCTTCTCTAATCTTGCAAAGTATCTTACCAAACATTTTCACACTTTTCTGCTTTCTTCTAAACTTTTGTTTTCTGATTTACGTCTAGAATCACACTAATCCGAACCAAATAAACCTTTTATTTTAATTTCAATATGTTATGAATTCGAAATTTATATAGATATCGCAAATATCAACTATTTTCAATAAGAAAAAGCCCTCCTTCAACAAATTGGATTTCGCCGAAGTTATCAACTTCTATATCCTTACAAGTGGTCAAAAAAATTCAGAAAATAATCCTTCCGGTTTGTTGATATAACTGGTCAAGGTATAAGAAAGATTTCTGAAATTTGTCACCCTTCCAAGACAATATTCTTTGTTGATGTCGCAATTTTCTCCGAGTCCGACGATAGACGACCCTTCGTCGAAAGGCCAGATAATTTATTTTCCCTCTTATCGCTATATGGAGAGCAAATCCTTGGAATACCAAATAATGCTTCTATTTCTTCTCTTTGTTCCCGAGTCCCCAAATTTTTCAGAGCTTCATTTTTTGTTCAAATTTGTGGGCCAAAACAACTTTTGCCTGATTATAGGCATACTTGAAAAGTGGGTGTGAACAAAGGGGCGTGAACAAAGAGGGGGCGTCGTCAATAGAAAATGTTATGGCAAAATAGTTGATGAGAAGAGGGTTCTAATAAAATAGGCGTGATTAATTAAAATGGATGTTGGCAAAGATTCGGCAAAGGTACATGGTCAAGAAAAATGGGCGTGATCAAGTGTGGATTCTTTATTTTGGCCTTAAGTCGTAGTTCATGAAAGTGGGCGTGGCGAACAAGCGGCTAAGGAGAATTGTTAAAAAAGTGAACGTTGTAAGAAATATTGGTTTAAAAATGGATTTGGCTTAGAGGCATGATTGGAATAAGAATCATAAAGCGTTCATTCAAGAAGCATGGTTAATGAAAGTAGATGTAGTCTACAAATGAGAACGTTGTCAGTTAGATAAGAATATATATCGGAGAAGATTCGACTAAGATACATGATCAATGAATATGGACTTAACAAGAGTGTTGATACAAGAAGCCTGGTCGATGAAATTGGGCTTGTCGAACTAGCGGCCAAAAACGGTTCTCAGGAAGTATGGCTTCATTTCAACAAAATCGAGCGTGTTTAATGAAGATAGGTGTCAAGAAAATTTAACTGAGAGATATAATTATCAAATATAAACATTATCAAGAGTTGATTCGAGCAGCGTGATCAATGGAACTGGACGTGGTCAATGGAAGTGGGCGTGGCGAAGGAGCGGTCAAGAAGAACAGCCAAAGCGTAGACAGGGATATAAGGATCGTGGTCAATAAAATTGGAAGTGGTGGAGGGGCAGCTTAGAAGAGTGTTCGAAAAGAGTACGTGATAATTAAAAATATGTGTTGGAAATCATCCGGATAGTTGACATGATAAAAATAGTAGGCGTGATCAAGCGTGGACTCTTGGTTCCACCCTTGGGCCGTGATCTATGCAAGTGGGCTTGGCGAGGCGAAGGACAGTATTCAAAACTATACGCGGTCAATAAAAATGGACGTCGGGAAGAAGTCAGCTCCGAAATATGATTTTAAAAAATGTTCTTGGTTAAGAGTGGATCCTTCAATCTACCCGTAACGAAGGGGTAGAGGAGGAGAGTAGTTAAGAAGTAGATGTGATCAATAAGAATGGGTTTCGAATCTGTTCGGCTACGGAATATGACCAACTAAAAAGGCATCATCAAGAGTAGATTCTTAGAGCGAGGTCAGTGAAAATGGGAAACGGAAACAATTAAAAATCCGCTGGAGGACATGATTAATAAAAACGGATATTATTAAGAGTCGTTCCCAGGAGCGTGGTCAATGAAAATGGGGGTGGTCAATGGCAGTAGGAGTGTTCAATGAAATTATAACTCGTTAGAGGAATATTCATTGTCAATAGGCACTCTCAAAGATTCGGTTCAAGGCGCAGGGTTTGATGGAAGTGGGCGTTGTCAATAAAAGTAGGCGTGATTGATGAAGGTTGGGATGGTCAATGGCAGTAGGCGTAGTCAATGGAAATATATGTCGTTAGAATCTGGGTTAGGGAATATTTAAAATAAATCAGCACTATCAACATTTGGTTCAAGGAATATGGTTTGATGGAAGTGGGCGTTGTCAATCGGAGAAGGCGTTGTCAATAAAAGTAGGCATGGTTAATGAAAGTGGGCGTGGTCGGTAGCATTCTTAAGAAGCTTAAGAAACAAAAATGCAACCAAACTATAATATGACGCATGCCATGAATTTGTGAAAACGAAGCTGCGATGCATTTCATGGCATCTCGTCTTTATTACTCTCTATCCAGTCTGAAGTGCAGAAGTTTAGAACGAGAGGGTCAAATAGTAAGGGGTCGATAATACGTTTATGGTCGCATTAAACCTGCCAGCGGCTGCCTTCTTACTTGGAACTCCACTTTGCCTCGTTTACACGTGTTGTGCTTGCGAACCGTTAATAATGTCAGGTGACCGTGTCGAGTCCTGAAAATAATTCATGCCTCACAAGCCTCAAATAATTGCCACACTTATATGCTTCACCGTCATTGCACAACAGAAAAGAATTTATCGCTTTTAAGTTGTCTCACTTCCAGATAGCTTTCCAACTTTTTACACCTGAAAAATGAGGTTACTTTCTAGGCATGATTTTCCTTTCTTCTAAATAAAGCAGAAATGCACCGTCATGACGCCCTTCTCAATTATTTAAAACGGCGTGGCGGCGTCAATGTTTGAGCATTTCTCAGCAGTTAACTCCACTCCAAGGTGATCTTGAAAAAGTGACGTCGCCAACAGATGCCGTCGAAAATTGAAAATGGCGCGCCGAATTAAAATCGGCGATGGCTTGACGGAAAGGAATAATCGGCGGCTTGGCGTTCACGGCTCTATTAGAATTGCAAAGTGCCAATCAATTAATCATCCTATTTTAGTGCTTCCAGGGTTCGAAATTAGACTGGAAAGCGAAAACCCGTCAACCTGTCAGCTTCTCCGACAGATGATCAGTTTTATTGACACGCTTTTCGAATCACATAAATGTATGAGTCCATTCATGAAATGATGCTTGACTAGCGACTGATAAATTTATCAGCTATCTCTCGTACCCCTTATGTTCGATTAAAAAGAATGAATCGTATGAAAAATAAATAAACTCCGAACTGAACATTTTATTTCGACATTCATCAAACTCTACTACGCTAAAGCGCTAAATTTAGTTTCACGCGATAAAATTTGTAGTATATGAATTAAATTGATTCCGAGTCCCGATAACAAAGGCTATCGCTGTACGCGGGGAAGCATTTTCTATTGGAAGCCTCTTTTATTGAGATAAACTACGTTTTTATGCGTTAAATATGAATGGCGGTGGAATATCAATAATCATTACCATTTATGTTATATTTATAATATTGATGTTGATTGGTTAACTAGTGTAATAAATACCTTTTTATGTGAATTTTGTTTATTACTTGGTCTGGATCATTTCCGGAGAAACTAACATCTTATTTGACTCAGATTTAACCCGGGAACGCTGCTATGCATGAGTGGAGCGTTAAACTAATAACGCCACCGGGGCCACAATAATTCGTTTCTTGTTTTCCTTATCACCACAAGATGACGCGAGTCTCCGTGTATTCATCCTAGAGGAAAAGGAAGAACGATAGCGATCTACTGTGGCCCCGGTAGCGTTATTGTTCAAACGATCTACTCATGCAAGAAGGCGTTCCTGGTTCAAATCTGGGCCAAAGTAAATTTTTTATAGTGTTTACAAAAATTAAAAGACAAAGTATTCGGAAGGGATGAATTTTCAACCCAAAGAAATAAATAAAAATAAAAGAATTTCTAACTGAAGTCTTTTTCTGTTAACTATCTGGTTAAAAAATAATCTTCACAACTGAAAATCCAACTATTTGGTTGAAAATTTATATATTCGTCCTATGCGTTTGTGTCTGAATAGGAAGAGAAAGAAACGATCTGCTGTGGCTCCGGTGGCGTAATTGGTTAAACGCTCCACTCATGTATAAATGCGTTCATGGTTTAAATCACGGCCAAGGCAGCCATTCCTCGTATCTCTTGGAATCATCGGACAAAGCCTTTAAAACAATTCATTATTCAAAAATCAATTACTGTTTAATATATAGACTGTTTTTGCTCTAACTTACTTATGTCCGAAGTTTTGGATTCATCCTGATATTATTATGATAGTTTTCACCAATCTCAATAATTTAACTTTCAATCACAGTCTTTTTTCTCTCGAAAAAGTTGTTTTATTTGGTTGAACATTCAATAATTTTTCTCTTTGAAGGTTGTTTAAAAGGCATTGAGGTTTTTAAAAAAATCCAGGATAAAAATTCTATTCATCAATCCTGTGCGTCATCCCGTAAAAACAGGAGAAGGAAAAACCAAACTGCTGTGACACCGGTGGCGTAATTGGTTAAACGCTTCATTCATGTATAGTGGCGTTTCCTGTTCGAATCCAGCTCAAGGCAAACTTTTCCTATTCTCGTATTCCTAAAAAACATTAGACGAAGTTTCCAAAACAACTTAACATGTAAAATTATTTATTATTTAATATAAAGCTCGTGTTTGCTCTACTTTATTTATGTCCAAAGTTTTAGAGTCATCCTGATATTATTATACGGGATTTTACCATTCTCAAAGATTTCACGAGTTCTCTTGAAGTTCAGAACTAATCAGAAGTTTCTCCAGATCTTGGAAGCTCTCTATGAGCGAGGCAAGAAGCGTTAAAGTTGCTGAGACAATTTAAAGTCATTGGATGAAACGACTCACCAGAAATCTCAGTTTAGGTTGTTAAAAACTATAATCTCGTTAAACTTGGAAGAAGATTGCAATTAGCACAAAGACTTGACCGATCAGGCTACGAATGTTTATTATCATCTGGCGAATCTATAGGTTTCTCAGATCAATTGAAAGAAATTCAGTTTGTGTAGATTGCCTTGATGGATTTTCTTGATAGATTCCTGTTATCGACTTTTTACCGACAACAATAATTTCTTACAGCTAGAATGGTTCGTGTCCTTGCTTAGCTTCTAGAATATTCTCGATGACGTCATAGAATGATATTACGCAATTTTGCAAAGCGAATTTTTCGTCAACAGCTTCAAGGTTGCTCATTATCTCCAATAGTAATAAATGTGCAGTAAAGCTAAGTTGCGTATGTGCTAAGCACGTACGCAAACCACAACAGTTGCGAAACATCCTCGATGTCGGTAGCATATCGGTAACAGGAATCTGTTATTGGAATCCGCCTAAATAATCTACTAATTCATACTGAACGAATCATCTATTTCGTTGTAAATTGGACAATTGATCTAAAAGTTGGACCCATTGATGGAAAATGATTTTGATGGAGAATTCAACTGTTTCTCGGGAAATCCGCCTTTTCATCCATTAAGTTATAAATTTAGTTGTTTTGGTTGGTGATTAAATTATTTTCCGTTGAGAATTGATTCTCTATGTTCAAATTCAACTGTTCTTTATTGTAAGCTCAAATCTTTTTTTCATTGTAAGATTGAAACTGTCAAATCTTCCTATTTAACAAGAGCTGATATTCAAAATAAGAGCTGGCGCTTATTGGAATATCGTAAGAACGTATTTTCATCAATCTGACATTGATAAATAAACAAAAAACACAAAAGTCACTACTTGAACTTCAAAAAAAAAAAAATGTAAATAGAAATTTCTGAGTTTTTAAAAATAATTTTAGGCGTTCCATATGTCTTCGAGATTTTTCTTCAAAATTTCAGAACAAAAAATTAAGAAATTCAATTTTAAGGAAAAAGGAGGCATAGTAAATGAAAGTAGGCGTGGTGATTGATAGTGGGCCTGATCAATGATAGTGAGAGTGGGCAATGGTAGTGGGCGTGGTCAATGATAGTGGGCGTAGTCAATGATAGTGGGCGTGGTCAATGAAAGCAGGTTCAGATAAAAAGTACGCGTGGTCAATAAAATGGGTGTTGTGAAGAATTCGGCCAAGGAAATGTTTGGAATAATGGACATTATCATGAGTGGGTTCAAGGAATGGGGTCTGATGGAAGAAGACGCGCGGTCAATAAAAGTAGGTGTAATCGACGAGAGTGGGCGTGGATAATAAAAGTAGGCGTGGTTAGTGAATATGGGCGTGATTATCGTATGATTAAGAAGCTTAAAAACGAAACTTTGATCAATAATCAAGGTATAATTCCTTGTCAAGCTATTTATTTGGATGTAAACAAACTATTGTATGACGATTACAATAACATCATAGTGAACTATCCCAAATCCAAGCAACTTGCTCTTGATTGGAGGGGAAAAATGAAGCGACTGTTTTTACATTTTTTCTCCCTCCTAATAGCTTCCATGGGTTTGCCATAAAAAACTAAATTCCACTTTAACGAGTACTTACAAACGCAATGGTTTTCAGGAACAGAACCTCCATTGCATTATGCATGAGAAAAGGATATGATTTCTCCGGGAAACGACATTTAATGTTCCTAAGGAAGGACACTACGGTGTAGAGAACTACGAGGCGAGGGAAAAATAAAGTGATGACGATAGGGATGTGGCGTCAAAATCTGATTGTTTCTATACCTTCCACCCTCTTTTCTGGTTAATCAAAACTTCCAACTTGGAATAGAATTTCATAGCCAGGAAGAAGTTGAATCCACGTGTAGAAAAGACAGGGATTATGAGGTGTAGAAGAAGATGGGAAAGGAGAAAAATTATGGACTGACAAATAAGAGAGGGTATAGTTAAAAAAGTGGAGGCTTTAAAATATTGAGGGCTTAGTAAGAAAGAGGAGATACAAATATAAAGGAGAGCTGAGGGAGAAAAAGAGAGAAGAGGAGAGCGGAAGAGCTTAAGGAAGTGAGGAGAAAGCGAAAGACACTAGACACACTAGAGAGAAGGCCAAAAAACATTACATCAAAACTTGCTTTTATTCCTCCAAGAGAACGTAGTTGAGGTTTCAGGGGAGGAAAGATTGAGTTAGGAATGTATGAGGGGATTGAGGAGGCTAGAGGATTGGCATACATTTTAAAAAGGGGTGAGGAAAGAGGAAATAAACAATAATAACAAGATATGTGAATAGGAAGAGTAAATATGGGAGTCTCACTGAGAGGAATAAAAGATGGAGGAAGATGGCAAAAGAATTTGTTAAAGATTTCGGAGCAGGAAATAACAGGTGCCGAATGTGTGAAGGAATTAGACGGGGATATCGGACAAGGAGTCGAATATAAAGTAAAGGGCATAAGATAATACAGAAAGGAAGAAGTAGCAAAATATTCAGAAAAGGTAGGGAAGAGAGGCGATGAACAAGAAAAGATCGAATTATTAATGGAAAAAGGAAACATAGAAACTTTTATGAAAAAGGTGTATGAGAGGGATTGAGATAGAAGAAGATGGTTAGAAAATGTAGGAGAGGTTTCAGGGGAGAAAAGATCGGGTGAGGATTGTATGAAGGTATTGGAGGAGGCAGGAGGAGCAGATGAGAAAGAATAAAAAAGTGATTGTGAAAATAACAAGATTAAGCAAGAAGAGGAGTGTAATGGAGAAAAAAAAGGTATGGGCCTCATCCTTAAAAAGTGAAACTATGTAAATGATGAAATTATATTAATGAAAAGCCGATATCCCGCATTTGAAGCGTTAATTTTCACGCCTATTAACGTCCATCACCGTACGTGGTTACGGTGAATAATATCTGCACTCAGTAGAAAGACAAACGGCTCGACTGGCAATTACAGGTGCGCTTCTACTTGCGAATGAAAAAGAGTTGGCGGCTGAGCACGCGCGAAAGAGGAAGAGAGAAAGAGAGATGAGGAAACAAAGAGAGAAGTAGAAGGGAATAAAAAGAGGAGTGAAGGAAAACAAAGGAAAAGAAGTTCGAGAAGATGGATAACGAAAGAGACACTTAGTAGTAGTAAAGGGGGGAAAAGGGTGGAAGGATGGAAGGGGAAGGGGAGAGAAACGTGCCAGGAATGTAACTCGAAGCCGCTGAAGGATGCTGCTTATTACGGGGCCGCATTTATGAACCCATTAATAATGCGCTCCTTTCGCGCCATGTTTGTAATTTTCACCGCTGCGGATTAGCCCTTCATCGTTCTACGGTAAATTCAACGGACGAGAGTCAGCATTCTAGGAAGTTTACTACGCGCTTAAGTAGAACCCGGAATTCACTTCGAATAAACAATACAATAATCATTTTATTTTGAAAGTGATTTCCGTTCATTGAGGACTAATTGATATTAAAATTTTGAAAATTCAATTCAAAGAAGAAAGTAGGCTTGGTAAATGAAAGTAGGCGTAGTAAATAATAGTGGGCGTGGTGAATGATAGTGGGCGTAGTCAATGATCGTAGGCGTGGTCAATTATAGGGGGCGTGGTGAATTGAATCAGTTGTAGATAAAAAGTAGACGTGATCAATTAAATGAATGTTGTGAAGAATTCAGACTAGGGAATATTTGAAATAATGACACTATTGAACCGGAAAAACCAAATCAGAGCCTGACCAGACAGCGCCTAGGAAAATAGACGGAAGAAGAACCTAATTGGTGCCTTGCTAGATTCTGCCTAGGAATTTGGAAGCGAGAAAACATAACCTGCGCCTGACCAGCTATCACCTGGGAATTTCGACCTGAAAAACGTAACCAGCGCCTGACCAGACACTGATTAGGAACCAACAAAAATCTAACCAGTTAACCAGACGAAGCTAAAGAATATTGCTCCAAAAAAATTAGTTAGTGCCTGATCAGAATCCGCCTATGTAATTGGACACAAAAAATCTTAACATGTGCCTAGAATCTATCTGGAGATCCGTACCAAAAAAGCCTAATCAGCCCCTGACTGTTCTGAAATAAATCTCGTTAAACCTTAATAGTTAAATATTTAAAGTTGTTCTTCAAAAATATTATATGATCATTTATTCAAGATCTTTTAGTGTCTACAATGTGATTATAGCGGCATAAAAGTTGTGATGAGTTGATCAGTTGTTGCAGAATACATTATATCAATGCTTGATGTGACGTCAGGTCAGCTGTGCGAGCTATTTTGAATGCAGGGATCAAGTTGTAATCAGTGTAAACAGTGGAATGGCGTTGGTAGCTGGTGGGAGTGAATGTGAGAAACAAGGAGAGAGATGGAGAATTAAGAGTCATTAGTGGAGTTGCACAGCCCGGACGTGTTTGAAAAATTGATACCAATAACATGCTCCAAATGCTGAATCCATCATTAAATAGTCGAACTTTTGACGAGCGAAATCCGCATTGTCTATAAATCAATCATTTCGTAATAAAACAGTGTTTAAAGCTTACTGATGGAAAAATTACGGCTTATGTTTCCGTTCGTCATATAAGAAAGGAGAAGTGAGGGGAATAAGGAAAGGAAGTAAGGGGATGTGAGGAGAAGTGACGGGAATTGAGGAAAAGTGACGGGAATTGGGGAAAATGATGGGAAGTAAGCGGAAGGGGAATGGAAGGTAGAAAAGTTAAGGAAAGGGATGTGAGGGACGTGTGGCATAAGAGAAAAGGATTTTAAGGAAGGTTAAATGAGGGCAAGTTATGAAAGTGAGTGGGAAGTGATGCGAAGGTAAATTAGGGGAAGTGAGAAGGAGTAAAGGGAAGGTTATAAGAAGGAGTAGGAAAATGGGGGTGGGTGAAGGGTTAATTCTATCTTTTTCCTCAACTTTACATACAAAAGAGTAGGGTAGGATAGAAGGTAAGAGAGGGGTAGTTGCAGTTTCAAACAACTCCATCAACAAATAAGTAGGCTACAGAATCTTCCTTTGTAGGAGGTTCCACCTGCCTAAACTTTTCTTTCAATAAGAAATAGTTATTTTCGTTTTGATACTTTTACGGAAATGATTGGGGAATTCTATATATTCATCCTACTTTCCGCAGGTCTCTAGTGTAAAGCTCTATAAGTCAGATAGTCCTTGATTTTTCACACCTTTCTACTTTCCTCTGGCTCTCACGATCTCGTGTTTTCAGATCTTCCATCTTGGCTCCGGATGGCGTCGCAACTCCTCGATATAAATAATTTACCTCGGAACGGTGTGGTAAGATATATTGTATTATCCAATATAAACTTTTCTGCCTTACTAGGTGTATCGGAATAAAACGATCCACGTGTACATACACACAGTACACATAAATCTTTTATCTTCTATCTTGTCATTTCTGTGATAAAAAAAGATACTAGAAAGTTATGGTTGAAATCCTTTCTCAAGACCGAACGAATTGTAGAAAGAAGTCTAGAGTCTAGAGTCTAGAAGAATATGTGTTATGCCTTATATCATCAATCCTATTTCACTCTATTCTTGTCTATCTTCTTCTGCGAAGAATCGAGATAATACATCAAATTTTCCTATCACTTCCTCTCATTCCCGACCGTTGCCCTAACTTCTCCACTTTTTTTATTTCCTCTCAATTCCTCTCTACATCCCTTATTTGCATACCCTTCTCCTTCCCTGATTTTCCCTTATTTATACGACAGATGATCATCTGATCAAAACCTCATGGGTTTATGCCCGGGGCTACGAAACCCAAAAACGCATATCATTAGTTTTAATATAATTATTCTACCTTTGAATTGTTGTGCAACTTCCAATCTTTTCTCCCTTCTAATAGCGACCCTTTTTTACAGAATGCAGAGACAAAGCTGGAGAAGTTCGGAGGTGGAGGTAGCGCGTATGCGCCCCATAAGCGCGGCTGGCTAATAGCTCTAAAGCCCATCCCCGACACCCTGCAGCCACACACCTGGTAAGTTTTTTCTCCTTTAAGCAAATTCACTAGATGCTCTTTTTTCAAATTAATGTTCCTTGAAACTTTCACGCTGAAAATTGGATAAGAGGGTGTTGATATACTCCTCATAAAAGCAGAATTTCTGGCAGGAGAGGAATGGATTTAATTCTAGGGTTGTTTTTAAAGTTAGTTGGAAAAAAGCAGAGCGGGGGGAGGGGGGTTGGGTGAGTCCAAGAAAAATAATAGGCGGAGCTTTTCTGCAATTCGAGTGAAAAAATATGAGCAGGGTTTTTTGAATAGTGAAAATAGGATAGGTGGGGCTTTTGCAAAATTGTCAGTTAGCAGTAAGTTTCTAGAACAGTTGTTAGTTGATGGGCGTGTCTCAAAACGGTGGGGATATATTGGGCGTGGCCTTAAAATTGTGGGGAGAAGGTAGGCGGAGTTGAGCGTCTTTTTTGAGTAAAAGAAATACTAAAGCCGGAACTTTCTCTCGAATATCTATATAATATGTCAAGCATTATAAAAAAGGTAGAGATATAATAATCATACTTTTGAAGCCTTGAAGGAGCGGGAAGGTAAAAACTCATGAAGTTTCATTTCCACAATACAAAAAGTTTGTCGAAGAACTTACTGCAGCTAAGTAGAAAGAAACTAGAAGCAGTAAACTTGGAGCCTTGTTCCTTAATTGGAACTTATAATTCAACTTTCTAGTCGATTTTGAACGACCTTTTCCATTTCTCAGTTCTCCAGCAAATGCTCTTGAAGTTTCATAAGCCTCTTAATATTTAAAGGATTCATTATTTCATCTAATCTTCTGAGCGATCGATGGAGACTGAAATTGAGGTAGCTTTCGGAGAATATTAGGTATACCCAGACCTGAAAGAGATACTGGAGTTGTGAGAAGCTTTCCAAATTGATATTTGGTTCGGACGCACTAAGCAATTTCAATAAATGTTTGAAATATTAGCATCTTGTGTTACTTTGGAGAGGGCCGTCTTATCGATTCAATCTTGCGTGGTAATAATTAATGAAGCATTCTCGTTGACCTTTAGAAGTTCACTATCAGCATCGATAACGATGGCGATAGTGCTCTCAGACCTGACCTACATTTCGAATAGAGAAAATAAGATTCATGAAAGCAGAAAGAAGAGGGAAAATGTTAAAAAGAAAAGTAAAGATCTAGAGCAGAATATCACTGGTAAATAAAACGAACATGCAAGAACGAATCAGCATAGTCGGCGCCATGGGTCGAGTTGAACACTAATTATATTGTCTCACTTCCTGAGCATCTTCTAACGGCGCCCCGGAGGCGTCCCTTGCTCTGTTCGTTTCGATGAAAAGAAAATTACTGCTCTCGATTTTCCCGGAAATAATATCGCCTCCTGCAGAATGTATCTCTTCCGGAAACAATCCACTCTTTTAATTCGTAATCAAAGTAAATTAAATCCAGGGATCACTTGATTTGAAAGACAAATGAACAGAGATTGGATAGTCTCGAGCATTTTCTAGAATTTTTCTTTGGACCCCGAAACACATGTTATTTCTCATTTTCCCCGGCGTTTTCTCATGTTCATTGAAGTGTCTGTTGCATTCTTCACCTCTCGCAGAGCGAGCCTTCTAATGGGACCCCTAACCCGGGCAAAAAAGGCGTTTCGCGTGGCGCGAGAAAAAGCGAGGTAAGATGGTTTCTCTGGATATACGCGAGCGCCACTCTTAAAGTGCGATGTAAGGCGTAAGATAAGAAAGAGCCCCTGCAAACATCGTAGGAGAAGAAGAGAATGCGAATCTCAGTCGAACAAGGATGCGAGAGGAAAGACGAAAGGGCAACACAACCTGCTTGGGTGCTTTTCCCTTTTGACGATCAATGAGGAACTCTTCGAGCAGACGAAAATGTTATCACAAGAACTTTTCCAGTAGTTTATTATACCGGAATCTCATCATTCGTCTTACGACAATATGACATCATTTTCCTGAAAT
>WSXT02247010.1:0-24752 GCA_011762715.2 Neuroterus valhalla | reverse complement strand
TATTTTCAAAAAATTACTTGTAAAAGTAGGCAAAAGCGTAAAGAACAATTATTAGGATAAAAAATAGATTAAAATTTTTCTTCCAAGTCCCGAAAGATACGGAAATTTGAGACTTTTAATTTTGAAAATGGGTTTGATTTTTTCTCAGAAATGCCAAAAAAACCTTTAACAAATTACGGTCCTTTTTTCTTTATATTTTTTATCTCAAATGTATGTAACCAAAACAATTTGCTGAAAATCGTGATAAAATATAAATTCTACATCTTCGAAGACGTTTGTGTAGCCCATATTATCTAGTAGGTCAGTTTCTCTTCTGATGGGTCATACGCGGTAAAAATATAAAAAAGATTAGCAACCCGAATACTTTTTCTCTGATTCCAACGGAAGCTCTCATTCAATAATTATTATTTAACTTTTATGTATTAAAGGTTGCTAGATGAATGAAACATTAATGAACACCAAAGTGTTAAGAAACCAGAAAGTTGAATCCAAAACTTGATATGATCATTAGGCAATTTATAAATAAAGCAATTTTTAAGAAAGGTAGGTCAGGATTATTTAATCTATTCTGAAACATTTGTTTCTTTTCAGTTGTATGATGAAAACACGTGGAAAAACTTTTGAGGAGGGGTCAACCCAAATTGGTGGGGTGTCCATTGGTAGCACGTGTTGGCTCGACTTGGCTTCAACTTTCGTCAAATCCTTCAGTTTTTCGTTCGCGTTCAGCCAACCCGGTTCGAATACTCGACCGGACTCTTCTGAGTGATCGGGAGAGAACTTCTCTCCCCTTCTCTCTTTTTAAACATAATTATTTGTTTTTGGCTCATATCGACTTTTCTCCAAGAGACATTCATTGATGTGAGTTTCCACACCAGTTTTTCTTTTATTAATTCACCTATTTGTGAAAAAAATATAAGTGC
This sequence comes from Neuroterus valhalla, assembly GCA_011762715.2. NCBI lineage: Eukaryota > Metazoa > Arthropoda > Insecta > Hymenoptera > Cynipidae > Neuroterus > Neuroterus valhalla. The sequence continues at coordinate 23,832 of WSXT02247010.1, read as the reverse complement.
TTCAATTGAAAATCGAAATAAGAAATGGATCAGCGTGAAGAAGTATTGAGTGCAAGAATAGGTTTTTATTTATTAATATAATTGGTAACTATCAATTATTTTTTATTTATTTGTATACCAACAAAATATCTATGATTGAATAATAAATGATTCTGTGAAGCAACCAGTCTTTCTTGAATTAATTAAATTCTTGTGTCATTATGTACGGAGGTTAATAAATGTATCAAAAGTTGATGGTTCTCGTAATCAGAAAAAATGTGATCATAATAATAAATGCGAAAAATGATGTTCTAGCTGACTGATCTTCCCGAGTTGGTCGTCAATTTCTGACTGTTCCTAAAAATGGCAAACATAATAGGACTAGTCGTGAGCAATTACAATGAAATTCTGGAGAAAAACAAAGGTAAGTTTTCTTTTATTAATTTCGGATCAACATATTTTAATAATTGAAAAAAATTTTTTAATCAGACATTAACTTTAACACTCCTCATGGAGAATTGAAAGTTCAATCTTTTGTGCAATACCTTAAACAAATAATGTTCTTCTTCTAGGTAAAAACTATGAGAGTTTTTGAAAAAAATAAATAGAAGTTCAAAATAATTTTATTGTTGGAAAATTGAAAACTAAATTCTGTAACAACTTTATGAGAATCATAGATTTTATCTACTCTATTTGAGATGAGGATTCTCAATGATGGAATCACTCGTGAATCATTATAATTTGAGTTTGAATTTGATCTCTAAAAAGAATGAATGAAGCTATGAGAAAAATTTCTTTTGGGAAAATATTTGACTGTCCAATTAGGAAGTGTGAAAGAAAGTGTAAAAATGTGAAAAATAGTTTCTTTGCCATTGATGTTCCTGTAACACTTCCTGCACCAGGGAAGCCTACTTATGGTTTCTCATAGATACATAATGATTTAAGAGCATGCCAAGATAAACGACTATTTTACGAATACTCTTGACCGCCCATAACAGGTTAAATGCCGTCCTCGTTTTGAACAGTCTCGAGTACCTCGGTATCTGTAGGTACCATCTTATTCCGGACCAACGTCACGAAATAACCATTGACATTCCTCATTAGTAGAAGAAACTTTTTTTCGTTCATTCAGTTCCCGACATGTGTCGGATTTCCATTGATGTTATTCATCACTTTTAGTAATTTTATTTTTTTCTTTCTTTAGAATAATAGACGTGATTCTTTGAAAATATTTTCTTACAGTTACAGTGACTTTTTTTTATCGTATTGCGTAACTTAAGTTCAAAGACCCGACAAAGAAAATGTCAAATTCCTTAAATTTCAGGACAATGAATAAAGTATATTTCCGGAATTTTCAATTTTTAAACTAAGTATATTTCCGACCCCCCCCCCCCCCCCCTTCATCCCCAGAAAATGAACTTTCTTGGTAATTCGGGAAGAAGATTCATTCTTTTTTCAATAAAACTAAATTATTTTGTTTATAACTTGACTAGTTCTTGTTTGGTCAGTTTCGTAGAAATTTCGAACAGATCCCTGCAGGAGACTGTGCCCTCCTCAGTGTGCAACTTAACCAATAATAATCTGTTTACAATAATAGAGTGTGAATTCACCCTGAAAGGGATTTGGCTTGATGGTATGCTAATAAAATTAAAATTGACGGAAGGATGGAAACAATTATATCTCATAGTACACCTGAAACAAAATACCCCTCACAAATTGATGATTAGCCTTAAAGAAAATTAAGAATAAAGAAAGTTTTACACGGATTTTAAAATTTTGTCATTGTACATTTTTCGAAATTTGAAGTTTCAGCAAGTTATTTTTTTCTGGTATTTCCAATTTCGGATCTTTCCCTTTGTGTATACGCCCACATCAGAACTTTACCTGCAGGTGACCCAAATTTTCGGGAATTTGAAATTTGGGCAAATCATTTTTTCCGGAAATTCGGGTTTTTTCAATTTCGGGAAGAAATGTTTTCCGTAGTTTCGTTTTACTTCGGGAATTTTCATTTTACGGGGAATTTATGTCGGTGTTTTTCCCTAGGGATTTCAAAAGTTCGGAAAAATAATTTAACTTATATCTTTGTACTTGCTTGAAGATCAAAGGAGAAAATTACAATATATGACAAATTCAAAAAAAAATGTATGCGTCTCGAAGTTCCTAAAATTGGACATTGCAATCTTCTAATCTACATAAATTTCGGACGAATATGTTAGAATTTTTACTATCGAAAGTTTTGTTTATAGAAAATGGTAGAGTATCAAAATTGTAAAATTTTAAAGTTTTAATGAGAATTCCAACATTAAAAATTACATGAGATTCATAAAATGCATTTGAGAATCAAATTGAATGTATACGAAATCAAATTTGGCGTTGAAGTTCAATTTATTGAATTTCAGTCATCATTTTCAACAATAGATTAAAATGGAAAGGTTGCATTAAACACAAAATGTGATTACTTCCAATTGCTTGAATAATTTAGACTGTTATTAAAGTTTTTACTAAGTCAAGTTGAGTAATCCAGAACTCTCTCAACCATTTTGTCAGGGTACGAACATTTTATAATCATTTAAAAATGAAAAATTTTAGTTCAGATATATACCATGTATATATCCACATAATAATAATGTAATATTAATATGTGTAATATTTCCATATTACCACTGGAAATTGTTTTGATTTCAAGATTTAAATCATATGATAACTTTGGGTTTTTAATTGCTTCCATGGTTGCAATCAGTATTTAAAAATTTCTCAAGTTTGAAGGTTCTAAAATTGGATAGTTCAGATTCTTTATTTTTGTTATTATACCATCAAGCCAAATCTCTTTCGGGGTAAGCTAAACTCGTTTATACTTTATTATTGTAAACGAATTATTATTGTTTAAGTTGCACACTGAGGAGGGCACAGTCTCCTGCAGGAATCTGTTGGGAATTTCTACATAACTGACCAAACAAGAACTAGTCAAATTAAAAACGGAATGGTTCAGTTTTATTAGAAATAAAAATAAAAAATAGATATTTGAATTGTTTCATCAAAAAAAAAAAAAGAAAAAAATGCAGTCCAACCACAAAGAATGAATCTGTTTCCCGAAATACGAAGAAGGTTCATTCCCCTGGCCCAAGGGGGGGGGGGGGATTATTTTCTCAAAAAAAACAACTTTCACAAAATAAAATTTTAGGGCAGGTGAATATAAGCTACTTATCCTTGAATATTCATGCAGCTTTGACGATTTGAGATTCTTATATATTGAAATTTGTCACTTTTCACAACAAACATTAGAACACGTATTTTTTGAAAACACTGGAAAAATAAATGCATCTCAAATATAAGATGTGAACTGCATCGAATCCTCATTCCTCTCTTCGACTGAGTGAAGTGACGATCCTAAGACATGTAACCCGAACCAAGATTTTATTATTATTATTATTGTTATTATTATACCATCGAGCCAAATCCCTTTCGGGGTACGCTTAACTCGTGTAAACTTCATTATTGTAAACGAATTATTATTGGTTAAGTTTCACACTGAGGAGGGCACCAGTTTCCTGCAGGAATCTGCTGAAAATTTCTCCATAACTGACCAAACAAGAACTAGTCAAGTTATGAAGAAAATGATTTAGTTTTATTCTAAAATTCTTCAATTTTGAAAATTTTTCATTCGGAATCCCCTCATATTCAAATATTTTACTTTTTGACTTTGCAATTGTTATTGTTGTATATAGAATAATAGATAATCGACCCTTATAGTCAAATATTTTCCAATTCTGAAATGGATTCAATTTTGAAAAAAAAATTTTACGGCTCAAGCGTAATTTGTTGTCTATTCTTTTCATACAACATGAAAAAACTAGATACCCGATTTCAAAAAAATTTTAAGGACGTTAGAATACTTTCGCAATATGTATTGTCACATTTGTGAGTAGCTCATAATTTTGTGGGAAATCCGGTTTTAGAATTCGGTAAATCCTTGAAATGGAATATGTTGAGGAAGAGCATGAGTGAAAATGACAAAATGAGGGATTTGTGTGACCATGAGATTAACCTGAAGTCACTGAATTTTTTATATTAATAAACTTTTGCAAGTACTGATAACAAGACAATGAGTAAGAAAAAACGTGATCATTTTAAAAGAATGCAATCTCTTTATGACAAATTATGTCACCAAAAATTATTCAACAAACACTTTTTAAATTGTTTTTTGAGTCTTTTATTGACATCATTGTATTCATATAAATCAAACTTAATCTCTTATGATACATGTAGCTAATAATGAACACACGACTATACACCCAAATATGTTGCGGCTATTTAACAGAATGATTTTCCAAATGAAATGTGCTTTACGAAATAGGAACACGTTTTATAACGCCCATAAACTATGAATTATGGGAAAGTATGTAAATCACAAAACCCATAGATATAAAGAAAGTAGTAAAGTGCCTTGCTACAAAGCGTAGGTTAATAACTGATAAACGATTATTAATGCCAGAGGAAGTGGGACTCGTATTTCATGGATTTTCAAGAAAATGTAACAATGTCCTCAATTTTTTAGTTTTACGTGTAAAAAGACTAATTGCAAATTTTATTGCGTTCTTGAACTACATACATATGGTGTCAGATTTTTCTCAAGTTCTCTCACAAAACATAATACCTCTATTTTTCAAATAGAAAAACGTCAAAGAATAGAAGAAGATTGATTCTTTATAACTTCAAAAATATGAGTTAAAATAATTTCAATTGAGTCGATGATATAATATTATATAATACGAATTTTTTAGACCCCATGGTGGATTCATGGCTACTTATGGGATCTCCAGGGCCAGTTGTTTTGATTTTGGCAGCTTACCTTCTCTTTGTTTTGAAGATAGGACCAAAGATGATGGAAAATAGGCCAGCTTTTGAGTTGAAAAATCTCATGATTGCTTATAATGCATTTCAAGTGATTTTTAGCATTTATCTTGCATCTACGGTAGGAATAAAAAAATGTACATTATTGCCAAAAATAACATCATTTTGTCAAGGATTTTTTATTCAGAATTTTTTTGTACTCTTTCCAGGTACTAAATTTAGACTTCTTCAAATTCATCTTCAAAAACAGTTGCAACAAGACAGGACAAAAACCAGATAGAGAAATGCAGACTATTGTAAGTTAAATAAAATATTCTACAATTTTGACATTTTATCTTAGTCCTGTAAGCCCTTTATCTCTTACTTATATTAAATCATTGCAGCTTTCTTCTGGAGCTTGGTGGTACTTTTTCGCCAAAATTATCGAGCTTCTGGATACGGTAAGAATTAATTTTCAATAAAAAATAGTAATTATAATTATCGATGTTTTTTAAAGAAGGCTCAAGTTCATAAATGATTATCGTTTCTTTAACAGTTAAATTTATGTTTCGAAAATCACTTATTCAGACAACCTCAAATTATAGATTAAATTTTGAAGCAAGTACTCTACTTTCCATCGAAGCAGGAAGTGATTGCTATTTTTATTCATGTAGATAATTTTGAAAGATTTGTAAAATTTGTAAAAGGAAGAGAATCGTATCAAAAGTATTTTTTATACCACATGCATGATTTCAGGCCTTTTCGACGCCTATGAAGTGGAGCTAAAGCTCTACTTTTCACTCCTAAAAAGTAGAACGGAGTAAAAAGTATTTTTCACTCCCTAGGGCCTAAAAAGTGACGTGAAAGATGAATAATGAAAATTACACATCTACAAGCTTCCATTTTACGATAATCATCCCACTCATCGTTAAAACTCTGAGGAAATTTTCGTTCCAGATAATAGAATTTTACTGTAATTTATGGAAATTTATTGAAATTTTTCAATTGAATTTTGGGTTACTTATCTTGAGTTATCAGAAAATAACTGGAAAATGACTATAAGTTCCCGAAAATTTTCATGAATTCCCGGAAATTTATGGAAATTTTTCAAATTGGATTTCGAGTGATTTATGGCAAGTCGCCATAGTTTCCTGTAAAATTACCATAAATGACCGAAAATGTCCATAAATTTCCGGAAATTCATAGATTTTTGCTCCTTGAATTTTGGGTTACTTAAGTCACCATATTTTCCTGTAAGATTACCATAAATGACCGAAAATTTCCGGAAATTGATAAAAAAAATTTCATTGAATTCGGGTTACTTACCTTAAATTACCATAAACTACCTGTAAAATTACCATGAATTAGGGAAAATTTTCATAAATTTCCGTTAATTCATGGAAATTTTTCAAATTTAATTTTGGGTGATTCATGGTGAGTCACCATATTTTCCTGTGAAATCACTATAAATGAGCGAAAATTCTCATATATTTCCGAAATTTATAGAAATTTTAGAATCTAATTCTCCCAAATTGAACTCTGGGTAATTCATTTTAAACTGCCATAAATCGCCTGTGAGAATACTATAAATTACGGAAAATTTTCATAAGCTGGAAATTTTTCAAATTTAATTTTGGGTGATTCATGGTGAGTCACCATGTTTCCCTGTAGAATTACTATAAATGACTGAAAATGTCCATAAATTTCCGGAAATGTATAGAGATTTCGAAATTCAATTTTGGGTTACTTATCTTAGGTTACCAGAAATTACCTGTAAAATTACTATGAATTACCGAAAATTCCATAAACTTACGGAAAATTTCCATAAATTTCCGGAAAGTTATAGAAATTCACAAATTGAATTATGTGTGATTTATCTTAAGTTACCATAAATTGCCTGTGAGAATACTATAAAAAAATACTATTAAAAATGAATACTATTGAAAAAATGTCCAGTTAACTGGAAATTTTTTTCGTGTGATTCATGTTAAGTCGCCATATTTTCATGTAAATTTACCATGAATTTCCGAGAATTTATAGAAATTTTAGAATCGAATTTTGGATTACTTATCTTAAGTTACCATAAATTGCCTGTGAGAATACTATAAATTACGGAAAATTTTCATAAACTGAAATTTTTTAAAACATAATTTTGGGTGATTCATTGTGAGTCACCATATTTTCCTGTAAATTTACCATAAATTTCCGGAAATTCATAGACATTTTAAATTCGAATTCTGAACTACTGAACTTCTTTGCGATCATGCTACCTTTTTTCGAACTCCAATATTGGCTGAAATCATGACTGTATTTCGATAAATGTCTGAAATCATCCATTTGTTATAAAAAATATAGTATGCGCCAAGGGGGAGAGGGACTTTTCCAACTTGTGTACTTTTTCAGTACTCGTCTTCGACTTGCGCTACACGCTCGCCTAGGTGCACAATACACTATTATGGAGTATAGCGGGATCCATTATCCATTTTATATTGTTAAAATTTGAGACAAATATCTTATCTTAGAAAATAGTACAGCTCTTTAAAACAATCATCCAAAGGTATATATGAATGAATGTACCGAAATAAGTATTGATTTTCTTACAATAATAATATTTCTAAAATTATTTGTTCTCTTCACAAATCATTTCAAAGATTTTTATACCCTTCGATGATACAATAGGATTCCAATTTTTGTGTTTGAAAAGTCAAAGAGTATTCTACCCCTTTTGAAATAACTATCATACAATAATTTGAACTATCAATTAAAATTAACGTTATAGTTTGGAATTTTCTCAATTTTGTCCATTTTAATATCATTTTCATCAAATTTTTTCGTTCATTTTTGAACGCTTCTCAGTCAAGACTTATCAATCTTGAGAGCAGCAATTCCAATTCTCTTATTCTTGAGCACCTTAGTACAGTCAATCTCACAAAAAAGAGGCCGTTTTTGGAACAAAAATACCATAAAACTTTTTCTTGCGGGAATCGCTAGAAGAGCATTCAAAAAACTTAACCCAAAAAGTGCGGGATCGTTCAGGGGCGGTTTTTTGAGAAAACTCAAAAAGTTTTTGAATTTTATTTATCTCGGAAATAGTAGGTTTTTGGGAAAATTCGTAAAGTCGAAAAATGTCAGGAGCAATATTTTCTACAACCTTTCTCATTGAGTCGACATACTACGATGGAAAATACAATAAATAGATGGCGCTAAAGTACCAAAAAATCGTATTTTCCATGTTGCACGCTCAACAAATATTAGCACATTTTTGTACAGCTCGTTTGATACAAAATTTTAAAAACCTTCCTAAATCGCGTTCGATACTGAAGTCAGCATAGTTTTTGATAAGAATAACAAATAATAAATAATGATTCATAATAACAATTTATCCTAATAAGGAATAATTTGAAAGTCCTACTTAAAAAACGAATTATTTATTCAGTCTGAAGTAATGATTTGTTATGTACCGACACTAACGTCGACCTCGTCGAAAGCAATGGGAAATCTACGGTGACAAGTTTGTCACGCTATAATTCTTGAACGGTAAGTTGGAGAAGAAATAGTTTCAGGTAAATTTTGTAGGTTTTTTTGAAACAAACAACTTTTTAATTGACTGTTTTATGATAAAATTTTGTTTTCTTTACCAAAAATCGAGAAAACGCTTTTTTGGTACTTAAGCACCATCTATTAATTGCGTTTTTCATCGCAGCATGTCGACCCAAAAAAAAGTTGTAGAAAACATGACTTCCAACATTTTTCGTCCTTACAAATTTTCCCAAAAATATACCATCTCCGAGATATATCAAATCCAAAAACTTTTTGAGTTTTCTCAAAAACCCGCCCATAAACGATCCCGCAATTTTCAGATTAAGCTTTCTGAATGCTCTCCTAGCGATTTCCTTAAAAAAATTTTTTATGGTATTTTTTCCCACAAAATTTGACAGATTAACTGTACTAACTAGCAATAAAAGAAAGACGCAGCAAAAGTAAACCTAGCTTTCCTCTGTGTACTTACGCAATAGTTGTAATTTTGTATCTTGATTTGTAGAGTTTCGCTCGGTAGTAATTATAACGCAGACAATCGGTAGAATTTGAAATCAATAATTTCAGTAACGAATTTTATCAAAATTGATATTCTTCTTTCCTGGGCAGTATGATGCATCACTTGAGGCTCATCCATATTTTCCAAAGAACAGATATATAACATTCATAATTTGAATAAACATTCAGAAAAATTATTATTCGTAAAAAATTTATTTCACAATATAACTTGTAACCGGAATACCAGAAAATTTATGATCCCCGAATATAGAACCAAAGTTCTAACTAGAATTTATTACTGGATTTCCATATTTTTTCAATTTACTACAATTTTGATCTAGATATAAGGGATGAAGAATTGTTGATACTTCCGAATACATTTTTGATCGCATAAAAAAAGGATATTTGAAAGATTTATTAGGATCGCATATTGATCACTTTTTTTGAGATAAATGTTTGATGAACCAAAGCGATTTCGTTTAATAATAAAAATTGTTATCTTACAGGTGTTCTTTGTTCTGCGAAAGAAAAATAATCAAGTATCTTTTTTGCACGTTTATCACCACACGATAACCGCTTTCTTTTCCTGGTGCTATTTGAAGTTGCTTCCAGGAGAACAAGGAATTGTTATAGGAGTTTTGAACTCTATTGTTCACATAGTCATGTACTCCTATTATTTGATTGCTGCCCTCGGACCCGAGTACAAGAAATACCTTTGGTGGAAGAAATACATGACCGGAATTCAATTGGTGAGAAAAAATCATCTTAAAATTTATATTTTACCAATAAAAAAAGCAAATTGGAATATTCTTCTGTATAATTCAATTATCATTCATATTTGTTTCTTTTTCGAATAACAGCAATAGAATTTTTAGTGTTTCTTGCAATGATTTGATATGCCATAAAACATAATGGAACATTTTTATCCTAAGATTTATCTGGGCTTTTGTGAAATTATAATCATGTCCTTCAACTTGTATTTACATTAGACCTTGAGAATTTAGAATAACTTTATAATTACTATTCAATAGCTCATACAACAAAAAAGTAAATTTACAAGTCGCACATTCCAATTGGAGTCTTTGCTAGGTACATTAACGTATTAGCATCTCTCTTAAATTAAAAAGTAAGCAAATTCTTATTTCATTTCCACTCTCATATCTAGAAGTTGTTTTTTCATTTATTGCTCTTGCATTAGAAATATCAACAATTTTTGCGAAAGCTTGTCGTTTTATTATCAACATCTTATTCTCGGAAGGATGAAGTGTAAATGGAAAATGAGAAGCATTCGAAAATATCCTTAAAGCAATTCAATTACAATATTTCTAATATTTCCTAAATCAACAAATTGTCATTTTTTAGGTACAATTTGGAATGATGCTTGGTTACTTGATGTTCATTTTGGCCATGGATTGCTCGATGCCAAAAGCACTGACTTACTTTTTCGCCACACACGTCGTCATTTTCATGTATCTTTTTGCCGACTTCTATAGAAAAACATATAAAAAGAAGCAAATTTGAAAACGGCGTCCTTAATGCGCTCGGAAGGCGCGAATGTGATCTGTATATTTGTATTTTTAAGAGTGAGTGAGAGACTGAACGAAAGGAACAGAGAGAAAGGCTATAAATAATTGATAGGGTGCGTAAATGGCATATTTGACTTTACGAATGTTGAACTTGTTTTTACGAGAAAACGGGACTAATTTACAATGAAACTCATCTTTTTAAACTTTTTTTTTCTAAGAAAGTGTAAAAGGCCATTTTACAAATCCGTACAAATCCGTACAAATCCGTACAAATTCTTGCTGAAATTTTTGAACACGTACCCAATGCCTTTCCCTAATATATAACTGTCTTTGACAGAATAGTGAATCAGTATTGCATTCTTCATTTTATTATGACTCATATGTTAAACACTGGAATTGAATCATCGGAAACAAGCAAGTCTATAATAAAGTATTGTTTTTAAGAAACCCTCTTGTTCATTCTTTCCTGGTGTAGCCTTTTATTTATTTTTGCCATCACAATCTGCATTTGGCTGAACTGAAACATTGGAAATTATTTTCTCAAGATTGTAATCGAAATTCGGTAACAAACAACTAATTTGTTAAATTAACGCATCGAGTTTTATTTAACCAACTTCAACTTTAGAAGACACTGTAGGGTGGAAGAACATGCAAATTCTTGCTTACTTAGCTCTGACTTACAAAATATACAATGACTTTCATTGCAGGTGATTCTGTTCTAAACTTGATTCTTTCTTGCAACTACAAAAAATTTTTGAAAATGAATCAGAAGAAAAAAATCACCCTTAATGACTAATTCCTACTAATTAACTTAAATTTGAAGAGATACAAGGTGATGAGAAATTTCTGAACTGATCACCAAGAAATTAACTCATCAATAACTCACTAATGAAGCATCAGATTTACTTATAAATACCTTATTTATTCTAATAATAACTACTATTCACTTTCGCTTCAAAAATCAATTGACAAACAATTCTTCCACTTTCACAGTTGTAAGCTGCACTCTTTGATATGATAGTAGCTGTAATTCTAGTTTGAATCTTTTTTGCAGTTTCTTCGATTGGATATATTCGAAAGAATAAGGCAATTGGTAACATTGTAATAATAATTACATTATTTTAATTATACCTATAAAAATAAGAGTAAATCCTAATACGATTTGCGGGTAATGACATTGTGACAATCAACTCTATAATTTCCCAATCTACTATACGGCGAAGTGAAAGTTTTTAGATTCACTGAAATATCTGAGATGGAGAGAGGGGAAAAAAATTTATGAATTGACATGAAAAAAAGGAACAAAAAATGTTGTGGATCGGTTGATATATTCCGTTTTCTTTTTTCACTCGAAAATTCAAAGCTTTGAATATATAATTCAAATTTCATATAAGCTAGAAAATCATAGCGAATTTCCTAAATATACAGTTCTTGTTGGTGAGCAATAATGAAGGAATTGAAATTTACCTCAAAGTTTTTTGCATGATTTACAATTTTTCAGACATGTGCAAAGAACATGTTTTTTTAGATTTGCTTAGGTGAGCACTTTTTTAGGAAAAGTTAAATATTTCGATCCTAAAACTTCTTCAGTTCAAACCAGAGAAACATGTTATTTTTTTGCTTTCACAGAAAATGACAATTTTCGTTATGTTTAAAATATTCCAGAATCTGCGAAAAAAAAATAAAATCCTTAAGTTCGACATTTTCAAGTTTTTTTTCAAAGTGCATACATAAAACTTGATCCAAAAACAAACATATTTTTTGCGCATTTTCAACGAATTCTTAGTTGAGCAAGACATTGTTTTTTGAACTTCTTATTTTTTACTATTGTAAAATTAACAGTAGAAACTGATTTCAAAGAAAAATTGTGTAACTGTTTTTGGATGTCAGCTCAAAAAGTGTTTCCCCTTGGCTCGAGCAATTTGATTGATTTATGCATTTTTTAACCGTCTTATTCAACAAACTTTGTAAAAATTGTAATGCCTCTTGTTTAGAGTGCCATTCTATTTGCAACTATCTGACTTTTGTTTATGCTCCTACTTTTCATGCAGAAGATACGAACACGTTTTCAGAGGGAAGACCGAAAAGCTATCATTATATTGTATATAATTTCATTCTCAACCTTTTTAGAAAATATCTGCGAATCAGTTCAATAATAAATTAAATTTGTTCTCAAAACTTCATTTATTGTCATCAGCGACCTTATTTGAGACGTTTTCTCACGGACAAAAAATCACTCCTAGGGTCATTATCTTGACACCCAAACCTGCTTTCAACCCACCAGGATTCAATAAGTATCACAATTTTTCGTTCTAAATCTATTAAGTTTTATCTGGTCAATCGAGGAGTTGGGTAACTTTTGAGAAATAAGTTTACTGAGAAACTCAAACCTATCTACTGCGATTCACTTTCTTATTGAGAAATGCAAAAATATACAAACTAAAAAATTATTGCTAGCATTTGAATTCCATGTACAAGGTAATTACAAAAAAAAAACTTAACGAATACGTCACTTTTATAGTGCACAACCCTCGTAAATGCATACAAACTCAAAATCAAGCAACAGGAACAAAGAACTCACGCTTTCATTAAAAAGCACACCAGTCGATAGAAAAAATTGACCAAATAAATTCTTGGACCGTTAAGTGTCCTTGCCACTTACTTCTTGCCGCTTATTATTTAAAGTAAAAATAATAATTAATGAAAACATCAGCTGCACTAAAAACGAAATTTATCTATACCAGTGTTGGAGAGTAACTTTTGTGGTAGCTTAGTAACTGTTGAAAAATTTCACTTGAAACATCAATTTGTTTAAATTTAACTGTTATTTGCAACTTCCTTTCTCTTCAGATTAGATTCACTTGGGTAGCTTTATGATTTCTTATTTATCAGCAGGAATCAATTCTCAAAGCTTCCTGAAATATTAATAGAATAATAAAATTTTAATAATTTTAATACTCTGCTGTGTATAATTGAAGGAAAACAATCAGAAATAATGTTGAGGAAATATTCATTTTTGGAATTGAATGAGATGAAGATGATTTAATTTTGAAAACGACCCAACGTTTTAAGATAAGCGAAAAAAATTTTAATTTTGAACATCACTTAATATAGGAGCGTATACATTTTGAAATCCTATCAATGATTATTTTATGAAAGAATCTTATCAGAAAATTCTATAATCACTCAATTATTCATCCATTCAATTTCAATTCGGAGTTACAAAAATATAATCAGATTCGGAAAAAACAGATTTGAAAAAGAAATATCGACACAGTGAGATTCTAATAATATTGAAAAATCTGAAAGAATTCAAATAAATTTATGGTTCTTAAATCTGAAATTATTCAAAACTTGACTCAATTTATAAAATAGATATTCTTGAATAAAATTCAGTTTCAATATTTATATAATTAATTGTTTTTACAGATCTACCCAATATTACTCAATGAAAAAGTTTTCATACTTGATTTATGAAATTTATTTGTTTCTATTAATTTCGGAAAAAATTGAAATTAGAACAAGAGAATCTCGAGCAAGAACCTTTATGCGTTTTGTTGTTTTCAAAATGGAAGGTTTTAAACTTTTTTGTATTTTTGCATACTTTTTATATAATAAATCGAGAAAATACTTTTATATAATACGGCTCTAATTCTGAAATAATTCTTTTCTTTATTAAATGAAATTTCCTCAAAATTTTCATTTCTTGAGAATTTTTAGAAAGCAAACTTGAACAGTCCATAGATCAAACCCAGTTTCTAATTAATTTTGGAATGTGCAATATTTCGCAAAATATCTAACAAGAATCTTCATAAATTTCGTTGTTTCTGAAGAAGGATTAAAAGTTTAATTCTCTTCATTTAAAAACGGTAATATTTTTGCAACATTTCTAATTCAATTCCTCGCCATTTCACAGTGTAATACTCTCACATTTCTTACATTAATATATGAATAATGAGGGTGAGAATTTTCATGTTTAAGTTGATAGAATGAAAAATTACAAGGGAATGCATTCAAAAAACCTCAAGATCAAAATATTAAAAATTTTGTAGACACAATCAATTTAAAATATCTATAATTGAATTCTCGACATAACTGAAATTTCAATTTTTGCAGTAAAAAAAAAAATTAAAACATGAAAAATATGTCCAGAATTTCAAGACCATCCGTTTGATAAAATTTTAGATTCAATCTTCTCAAGTAGTGTTATCTAAAAAATTACAAATTTACAGTATCAGGGTATCAGCCTTCAATCAGATATAAAAATTCTCTTTGTATACAAAAATGTAACTAACTATAAGTTTCATAACATTACATATTAACTTTTCCAACACTGATCTAAACTTTGACTGCACCCAAATCCTCAATTTGTAGTCACAAACTAAAATAATTATGTTCACGTGATAATCATTAATATCGTCAATTTCATTCTCGGCAATTTAAAAATGTGACAGAATATGAACGAGCTTCGCAACTCTCTCTTTCTCTCTCTCTCGTCGATCCACCCTCCTGGAACCATCTAATCCTCCTTCGTCTTCAAGTACATCATATAATCACGCCTATCTAAATACAGTGTTAACTAAGCCCGATTACATCGGAAGCAATCTGTTATTCGTAGACGTACAATGAGCAAATATTCCTAGGCTCGACATTTCAGTTCAACTTAAAAAACTTATCCTGGAAATAAGCCTATCATACCTATAAATTTCCAAGTCCCTACATTTTGATTCAACTTCGAAGCTGAATTAAATTACTGGACTTTGTGTAAAAAAAGGCTCTTAAACTGAGGCCAAGTCAAAATTCGATAAAATTGACTTGATTCTTTAATTGACTTGACTCGAAGTTGGAAGTATTTTTCCAGAGGCAGAGAGTAATCTAAATGCTAATAGAAAAACTAGATTGCAATCTGAATTTATCTTACAGTGAGGGGAATATTTCTCTGTCGAAATCAGAAACAATTTTCCGATGAGAACAACGAGAAATAATAGTACCTGACTGTATTCCTAAGAAGTACTCAACTAAAAAATGTTGACCTAGGTGATGATGAGTCCATGAGTTTTTGGGTCGCTTCGATTTTCAGTCTGCAATTGCGATATTTGCAAGACTTCGTTGTTGACAAAAAGTGCCTCGATTTTGAATGGGTCCAGGTATTTTAGGCCTCTTTAGCTTTTCCATTTTTAATCCCGTTGCTTAATTTCTGTTCTTTTTCTGCAACTCTGGTCTTGTCCTTTGTTGAGTCGATCGAATTTTTTGGAGTCTGCTTTTGTTTTTCTGACGTGTAGGCTTTGTTGTAGAAGTCTGAGAAGAGGAAGTAGAAGAATGATGCGTTGGGCAGTATCAGTATTAGAGACCATTTGGGGTAATCACAGTCGTGGAAAAGCAATTGACAGCTGTGCAAAAATGCCAGGCAGAATTGACCCTGGAAAATTCAAGAATATGTTTAGTGTCGTCGATGATTATGTGGAACAATAAGAATCGAGATAGCTCAGAGTGAGAATCATGGAAAAAGTAATTACCATTTGCAGTGTTGTTATGTATTTCTTCCACCACAGGTACTTCTGGTACTGAGGCAGAAGAGCTGCGAGGAGGTAATAGGTGTACATGATGATGTGAACAAAACTGTTGATGACACCTAAAAACAAAGAAATTACATTTATTTTTTATTTTATTGATTACCGTGAAAATAATTTAGACTGGCGGATTAGGTCATCAATTTTTCATTATGCATCACAAACAGAGGTAATAGAGATAATAGAGCTATCTACCTAAACACTACTTTAAAAAGTTATATAAACTTATGTTCTGCTGGCTGAAACACCGTTGTAAATATGAATCCCTAAAAATTTTTAAAGTATATGTATAGATGTACTCAATATATTTGAGAAAACTGAAATGAGCTTATATTTATGAAAAAGGTCCATGATTTACATTAGAAAACTTCCACTAGATTTCCATGAGGAAATGTACGAAAATTGATCAATTTCGAATGGAGGATTCAAAAATGTTTGAGCAGCTGTTTTTGACATTTTGATTGCAATAATATTTCGAACATTTATCTACTGCATGGACACATTCTATTCATTGTTTTAATGTTATTTTTAACGCCTACATAAAAAACGCTTAGCATTCAAAAGTCTCCAAATTTTACACGTGGAAGATTTTTCAAAATTAGAGGTTGAATTTGAAAGATCTTGAAGATGACAACGTAAATTCAACTTTCAACATCTGGATTCCATAACAATAACGTTTCAAATTCTCAAGAAATTGAAAGTTCAAAGTTTTTCCTATTCCATAGCCTTTATTGTTTCAAAACTGGAACATTTAAACGAAATGAAACTAGAAGTTATCAAATTTTCAGTTGAACATCATATTTTTATTTTTTCTGGACTTGAATGTCCAAACACCATATGATTCTGACACTAGGGTGGTCCAAAAATTTTTTTCTTCAAATTTTTATGCAAAACGCCGGAAAATTTGTTCGAATCCACAAAAAAAACGCATTTTTCAAAAAATAATATTTACAGGTGGCGCAAGCCCCATGAAGTTCAACACCTATTTCCCATATGAAAAAGAGAAGTTTTTGTAAATTTTATTCAGGATTCTCAATATTAGGTGAACCAAGTTCGAAATTCACCATTTCTCTTCACAATTAGTCACAGAACGCGAATAAAAAATAACTTTTCAAATATCACCCCCATAAGTCTGTTTTATAGGGTCCCAAAAAACACCCATAGGTGAAAAAATAGGGTTTTCAAGTTTTTGACGCTAATTATGATTTTTTTGCGGGTTTTTCTACGCTGATTGTTTCAAATACATGAAACTACTTCATACTGACAACTAGATGTTTATTTGAATTGTTTAAACAATGAATTATTGTTTTAAGCAACTTTCTCTTAGAAAAGGGTTAGAAAGTGAAGGTTTTTTCTGTATTTTTCAACTTATTTTCCACGTTTCAGTTACAGCGAGGTGATAATCAATTAAAGTTAACAAAAATAATTGTTCACACAATTTTTTATTATTCATGACAATATTCTCTTCGAATAATGCTGCAAAAATGCGGGTTTTTCTAAAATTTTCAACTTTTTGTCCACTTTTTACTTAAAGAAAGTAATTATTCAATTTACTTTAGCAAAAATAATTGTTTAAACAAATTGTAAATGTTTATAGCCATCCTCTTCTAGATTATTACTACATAGTTGCGGTTTTTCCTGAAATTTTCAACTTTTTGCCCACTTTGCACTTGGAGTGAGTTATTATTTAATTCAATTTACCGAAAATAATTGTTTAAATAAATTATTATTGTTTATGGCTATCTTGTTTGTTTGAAATATCAACCATTATATTTTTGATTATAAATTTATACTTTTAGGTCGAAAATTCAACTCATGGGTTTAAAGTTGAACTACTCTCTTAAAAATTCAATTTTAGTGTTGAAGATCCATAATTTTAGTAGGAAATTCGAAGTTCAAATTTCACTGAATGGATTCAGCTTTTTTGTTTAAATTAATTTTTTTTTTAAGATTGTGAAAATAACAAAACTAAGTTACTTAAAACAATAAAATACTATTTGAAATATGATTCACTCCAATAATTACTTATTATTTGTTCACAACTAAAAAAGTAAAGCAAAGTTAAACATTTCAGAAAAAACCGCAATTTTTTAGCACTAATCTAATGGAGGAAGCCATAAACAATATTAATTTGTTTAAAAAATTATTCTTGTTAAATTAAATTGATATTAACTCACTTCAACATGAAAAGTGAGCGAAAACTTAAAGTTTTCAGAAAAAACCGCAAGTTTCTATCACTAGGCAAAGAAAATATTCTTAGCAATGATAATAAATTGTTTAAACAATTATTTTTCAACATGCATTGATTACTACTTTAATCTAATTGAAAAGTCATAAAATGGTAAAAATTCCAGGAAAAACCGCAAGTATGTAGTATTAATCTAGAAGAAGATAGCTATGAACATTTACAATTTGTTTGAGCAAATATGTTTTCTAAATTAAATTAAATAATTACTTACTTTAAGTGAAAAGTAGTGGAAACGTAGAAAATTTCAGAAAAAACGCAACTTTGTAGCTTTATTCTGAGAGAATATAGTTATAATTAATAAAAAATTAATTGAACAATTATTTTTGCTAACTGTAATTGATTATCACCTCGCTCTAACTGAAACGTTGAAAATAAGTTGAAAAATTCAGAAAAAACCTTGACTTTCTAACCCTTTTCTAAGAGAGAGTTGCTAAAAACAATAATTTATTATTTGAACAATTTAAATGAACATCTAATTATCAGTATAAAGTAGTATTCCATGTATTTGAAACAATTTGCGTTAAAAAAACCTCAATAAAATGATGCTGAGCGTCGAAAACTCGAAAAATCCATTTTTTCACTCTAGGGGGGTTTTCCGGACCCTATAAAACAGACTTAAGGGGGTGATATTTGAAAAGTTATATTTTATTCGAATTCTGTGACTAATTGTGAAGAGAAATGGTGAATTTCGAACTCTATTTGCCTAATATTGAGAATTCTAAATAAAATTAACAAAAACGTCTTTTTTTCTTATGGGAAATACGTGTTAAACATCATGGGGCTTGCACCACCTCTAAATATTATTAAAAAGAAAACGCCTTTATTTTTTGTGGATTCAAACAACTTTCCGGGCGTTTTGTATAAAAGTTAAAAAAAAAAATTTCTAATTTTTGTTTGGACCGACCTATTCTGACACCCGACGCTAGAACGATAAATTTAAAAATACGTAGTAATATTACTTATAGATTGCGATATGAGAATGAAATAAAAATTGGAAAGATTTCCAGGAAAAAAAATAAAGTTGGAAAATTTTCAATTTAGAAGTCATTTTATCCATAAATAAATTCTTTTACTCCAATCTCATTAATTTTAAGCAGGACATATTTGAGTACATTTTATTTCATACTCTGAACCATGAAAGAATCATTAAACTTTTTTTTGAGAATCCATTTCGAAAGCACTTTTATTATCATTTTTCTTCAAAAAATAGTATCTTCTTGATAATCCAAGAAATTTGAAAGTAATGTTTCAAATGCTGAAACAGACATCTAAAAATTTCGTAATTCCCAAACTGGAAACGATTCAAAATTAAAATGTTCCAAGGAACAGGGTCAAATGAATTAAGTCAATGCATAAATACGTATAAATTTATATTCTCACCAATAAATGTTCCGTGACCACCAGGATAATATTTAGTAGCACCCCACGAAATCATTGGCATGACTGTATGATGATACATATGCAAGAACGTAATCTGCTTTTCTTTTTTTCTCAACACGAAAAATACAGTGTCTAATAGTTCTGATATTTTCGCCAGGAAATAGACATAGACTCCTCTAGCGACCTATCAAATAATTGAATATTAAATAATACCAGAGTACTTGATAATTAATAAAAAAGCCAAAAAAATACGTTCTGCAAATCTCAAAATTACTAATGAAAGTATAAAATCTGTATATTAAATTGCTTATTTATAAGTCATGAATTTATTTTATTCGAGTAAAATATGCAAACAGTATTTCAGACTAGATATGAAAGAAATGAATTACCCTGATTGCATCTGGCGAATCGGAGAAATCCACAGGTTCGCATTTCCAGCTGTATTTTTTCAACCATGCTGCATCAAGTCCCTCATAAAAAAGCCAGATGCTGAGTAAAACTTGAATAAAGTTGTATACAACGAGAACATTATTAAGTCGATAGGGTTTTCGGTGTTCCATGTGTCTTGGACCCCATGACAAGATAAAGTAAAGGTATCCAATCAGAATACTTGCCCCCGGCACGGGAGATCCTATCAGGAACCAATGATTCGTCCTGGGATCTGAAATATTGTACAACAAAAAAAAATTAAAATCAGAAAATAAAACTTAACAATCGAATTTTATTTCACAATAAGCACGTCCTTTTTCAGAACAACAGTGCTATAATTCTTCTGAATATTTCGAAAATTCAAGCCTCGTAGGGAATTAAACTGTAAGTTTGATTCACAGATTAATTTAATCCCCAGATTCACATAATAAACAGTTGCACTTTTTCTTCACTCCTGAAACTCAACCCTGAATCTCAAGTATTTTGAGCAACAAGTTCTAGACTGTAGGTCTCGATCCGTAAGGCACAAAACCACAAATCCTGAAATATAATGCCACAAAAAAAGGTTCCGAACACGAAGGTGCAAACTGCAAGTCCCAAACCATGAGACCCAAATATGATAGAAGGATGGGTAGTATGGACATTAGTGTGGTCCAAAAAAAATTTTTTCGAATTTTTAGGCAAAATGTCCGGAAATTTGTTCGAATCCACAAAGAAAAATGCATTTAAAAAACCTAATAATTTTTGGAGGTGGCGCAAGCCCCATGAAGAAAAAAGACGTTTTTTTTTAAATTTATTCAGGATTCTCAATATTAGGTGAATTGAGTTCGAAATTCATCTTTTCTCTTCACAATTAGTCACAAAATGCGAATAAAATATTACTTTTCGAATATCACCCCCATAAGTCTATTTTATTGGGTCCCAAACAACACTCATAAGTGAAAAAATAGGTTTTTCTAGTTTCTGGCGCTAATTATGATTTTTTGCGGATTTTAAACGCAGATTGTTTCAAATACATGAAATATTACATTATACTCATATTTAGAAGTTTATTTAAATTGTTTACACAATTTAAAATTGTTTTAAGCAACTTTCTCTTAGGAAAGGGTTAGAAAGTCAAGGTTTTTTATAAATTTTTCAACTTATTTTCAACGTTTCAGTTGGAGCAAGGAAACAATCAACTAAAGTTGACAAAAATAATTGTTTGAACAATTTTTTATCAATTACAACGATATGCTTTTAGAATAATACTACAAAGTTGCGGTTTTTTCTGAAATTTTCAACTTTTGTCCACTTTTCACTTAAAACAAGTAATTATTTTATTTAATTTGTCAAAAATCTTACAGAAGTTTAAAAAGTTTATAGCTATCTTCTTCTAGATTTACACTACATAGTTGCGGTTTTTTCCTAAAATATTTGACTTTTTAATCACTTATCAATTAGATTAAAGTAATAATTATTTTAGATGGAAAAAACAATTGTCTAAAGAACTTATTATCATAACTAATAATATTTTCTTTGCTCGATGATAGAAACTTGCGGTTTTTTTGGAAATTTTTAACTTTTTGCCCACTTTTCACTTGATGTGAGTTGATATTGTATTTAATTCAACAAAAATAATTGTTTAAACAAAATATTATTGTTTATTGCTATCTTCTCTTATATTAGTGCAAATAGGTTGCGGTTTGTTCTGAAATGTCTAACTTTGCTTTACCCTTTTAGTTGTAAAGAAATAATAAATAAATATTAGAGAGAATCATATTTTAAATAGTATTGTATTGTTTTAAGTAAATTATTTTCGTTCTTTACCCAATGTTCATAAAAAGATTAATTGTAACAAAAAAGCTGAATTATGCATCTCCAACGCAAAAATTGTATTTTTAAGAAAGTATTTCTACTTTCAACGAATGAGTTGAATTTTTGACCTAAAAGTAAAAAATTTTAATCAAAAATGTAATGGTTGATGTTTAAAAAAAAAATTGATTTTAAATAAAAAATAATCTTATTCAACCAACAATGACATTCATTCAATCTAATTGAATTTCATTCAAATTCCATTCAGTGCAAAGTTAAACATTTCAGAAAGAACCACAACTCTCTAGCACTTATCTAAGAGAAAATTATTATAAACAATAATAAATTGTTTAAATAAGTATGTTTGTCAACTCGCATTAATTATTACCTCACTAAGTGAAAAGTGGACAAAAAGATTAAGAGTTTAGAAAAAATCTGCAAATTTTAAGCACTAATCTAAGAGGAGAAAGCCGTAAACAATAATAATTTGTTAAAACAGTTATTTTTATTAAATTAAATATTAATTCACTTCAAGTGAAAAGTGGGCAAAAAGTGAAAAAATTCTGAAAAAACCGCAAGTTTCTATCATTAAGCAAAGCAAACATTATGAGCAATGATAATAAATTGTTAAAACAATCATTTTTTTAACATGAATTAATTATTACTTCAATCTCATTCAAAATTGATAAAAAGTTAAAAATTTTAGGAAAAAAACGCAACTATGTAGTATTAATCTAGATGAAGATAGCTATAAACATTTACAACTTGTTTAAACAATCATTTTTGCTAGATTAAAATAAATAATTATTTACTGGAATTGAAATGTGGCCAAAAAGTTGAAAATTTCAGAAAAAAACCCCAACTTTGTAACATTATTCTGAGAGAATATTGTTATAATTGATAACAAATTGTTAAAACAATTATTTTCGTTAACTTTCATTGATTATCACCTCGCTCTAACTGAAACGTTGAAAATAAGTTGAAAAATTCAGAACAAACCTTGACTTTCTAACCCTTTTCTGAAAGAAAGTTGCTAAAAACAATAAGAAATTTTTTTAACAATTTAAATAAAAATCTAATTATCAGTATAAAGTAGTGTTTCATGTATTTGAAACAATCTACGTTTAAAAAACCACAAAAAAATCCTAATTGGCACCAAAAACTCGAAGAACCCATTTTTTCACTTATGGGGTTTTTTTTGGACCCTATAAAACAGAATTATGGGTCGGATATTTGAAAAGTAATAGTTAATTCACATTCTGTGACTTATTGTGAAGAGAAATGGTGAATTTCGAACTTTATTCACTTAATATTAAGAATTCTAAATGAAATTTACAAAAACGTCTTTTTTCTTACGGGAAATACGTGTTAAACTTCATAGGGCTTGCGCCACCCCTGACTATTATTTTTTTCAAAAAAAAATAAATATGCATTCTTTTTTTTTTTGGATTCGAACAAATTTCCGGGCGTTTTGCATGAAAATTCTTTCTCATGCTTTTTTGGACCACCCTAATGGGGATATATGAATAAATATAAAAGAATCTTTTTTATTCTGAATCCTCCATTTATTATTGTAAATCATGCATTCTGTAATCATCTAATTATTGTTACACTTACTACTAAAGTTGTAAGCACTAAATTGATTTATTTTCCATTTAGCCCATTTTCAATCATTGATATTGACCCTTAAATGATGATGACTATTGATCACATTGAATGCTTATGGAAAACATTAAATTTGAAGAGTCACCGGGCAAAAAGACGTAAGTGCCAGAACATAAATTTTAGACAAGCAAGAAGAATCTGTCTAACTTTACCGCATTTTTTTTTTTTTTTTTTTTTTTTTTTTTTTGATAAAAGGAAAGGCTGCGTCTCGTCGTCCCGAAATTCGGGACGACTAGCAATGTCGCGCGTTCGGCTAGTCGTCCCGAAATTCGGGACGACAAGCCTATTTTCGCCATTTGGCTAGTCGTCCCGAAAATAAGGTACTCAATATTAATTATACTCCCTGCTGGTGGACAAACATTAGGGAAACCACTGC
>WSXT02246999.1:0-15281 GCA_011762715.2 Neuroterus valhalla | reverse complement strand
CACGGGGCTTGCGGCACCTCTAAATATTTTTTTTTTTCAAAACAAAAAATATGCATTTATTTTTTTGTGGATTCAAACAAATTTCCGGGCGTTATGCATTAAAACTCGGAAAAAAATTGTTTGGACCACCCTAATGCTCAATGTTGTTACAAAATCAGATTTCGAAATCCCAGGACTTTTTCAGGTTGTTTATGAACAGTTCTGGAACATTGGGCTTTTCAGGTTGTTTAGGTTCTGTAGAAACCCTGATAATGTATTTAGCACAATTTTTGACGTAAAACTCATATATGAACTTCTCTATCATATGTCAATTAATGTATCTATAATAATTTCCATTTCACTTGGACTGATTGTGAACAAAAAGTCCATTCGACCAAAAATGATAGATGTACCAAAAATAGTTTAGTTTCCAATAAAATACTTGAATTTTCAACAAAAAATGGTTGAGTTTTGAAGTCAAAACGAATTTTTGACAAAAATCTCATTTTCCATCAAAAATATTACTTTCCCACCATAAAAAGAATGTTTAAATCAAAGCACGGACTCTACATAAAACTGTTGAACATTCCACCAAAACATATGACTTTCACAAAATTATTTAATTCCCAAGAAAATAATTTGACTCACAACAGAACAGTTGTATTTCCAACCAAATAGCTGCATTTTTTATCTACGAAGATAAATTTTTAACCAAAGAGATTCATTTTCTTCCCAAAGACGTTTTGTAAGAAATACATAAATCTTAAACCAAATAGTTGGATTCTCAACTAGAAACATATGTTTTTGATAAAAAATATAATACCTAAATCAGTTAAAAAAGTACTCCCCAAAAAAAGATAAAACAAAATTTCAAACTGTTCAACACATGCAGTAATAATACATTTTTTGTAAATAGTTGGATCCTTAAAGATAAATTTTTGACAAAATATATGAATTTTCAACCAAGTTTTTAAACTCAGAATCAGGAAAAAAAGTTTATATTATGAAGAATAATCTTCTACTCCTTGAGCAAAATAATTTTATCTCTATCATTTTAATTGAGCTTTCTATTAAATAGTTCAATTTTCAACGAAGTATATGAAGACCCTCAGAAAATAATTTTTAACTTGGAAAGATTTTTTCGAATCAAAAATATAAAACTCAGATCACTTTAAAAATTACTTCCTAACAAAAAAAAGAAGAATTTTCAACCAGTTGAATTTAACGCAAGAAGAAGAAATTTCAACAAAATAGTGAGATCCTTAATAAATAGATCAATATCCAACGAGCAAGATCATTCCCAACTTGGAAAGATTGAGTTATGAGTATTGAATTGAGTATTGAATAAAATAGTTTAATTCCTAACCAGAATGATGAATTTTAACGGAGTACATGCTTTTTAATCAAGTAGTGGAATTTTTCAACTTCAAAGATGAATTTTCAACCAAAAAGATTAATGTTGTAACAAAAAGGACGAATTTCAATATAAGACATGATTTCTATACAAAATAAATTATTGATCAAATATGTTGATTCAGAAAAGGAGTGCAATTTTTAACCAAATAGTTTATGCTTTTACAGAAAAAAATTTATTTCCAACCTAATTGTTGAATTTTCAAGTCAAAGAGAGGAACTCTGTACAAAAAAGTTAAATCTTCATCCAAAAAAGAAGAATTCTCAACGAAAAACGTAATAGTTAAGATTCTATCAAAAAAATTCATTTTCTGCCAAAAGGATAAATTGTCAACAAAATACATGAATGGTCAAGTAAACGCACACAATAGTCAAATTTGCAATAGGAGAGATGAATCCTCTGTCGAAGAAATTCATCAAATATAAAGCAACGTTTAAACAAAAAAAAAAAATTTTGGCAAAAATAGCGGAAACACAAAAAGAAAGAGAAAGTTCCTCCAAAAAAAAGGAAAAAAAGAAAAATCTTGATGAGAATTTTCAAATAGAGAAGAATTCGAGATTAAAAGTTATTATTGTGTCCTTATCTTATCTTATCTTATGCCTTTACTTAAAAGTTCCACTCCCAACTTGCGTGGTCTAAAATGATAAAATAAGGGGTTAAAATAGACATGCGAGTTAGAAGTGAAACTTGAGGGTGGAAGAATAAGAAAATAAGGGAGAAAGGTAAATCCTAGGGCTGTAGGGTAGCTATCAGTATGATAGTGGTTATCACACCTACATTGTTTATTGGAAGATTAGGGGCGTCTATTTACAGCGTCCGGCTTTTTTGGGAGAAAATGTCTAAAATATACAATCAATAAAAACTCAAGAAAATGGAATCAGATCAAATCAAAATTAAAAATCTTCTGTGACCTCCACAATTAAAATTGACAACGGAATTCCTGTAAATCATAAGACCAAGAATGCAACGATCAAATTTAGAACAAACACCCTTAAATGTCTCCATTTGAGCTTTTACATTTCCTCCCTTCTTTTCTGTCAGACGTATCTTTCTCAAAATAGAATAGTTTGAATAGAGATATTTGAGGGTATTTGGGCTTCATTTGATCGTTGGACACTTGTTATTCCGCCTATCTCACGAATCCTTACTTGGGAGGGGTTTCAGAGCACTTACTACTCAAATTTCTTCGTTGTAATAATTTTTCTTCAAATACGCAAACTTAACTAGTTTTGGCTGTTTAAATTACTTCTTACATCATTATACACATTACATAATTCATTATTTTTTTTATGGTATGCCTGCCATACTTCATATCATATCCTTTGAAATCCCGTGGATGTTTCTAAAAATTTTGTGAATCAGTGGAGAATGTTCAAATCATGTGAAAATCCTTTCAAATACTTTTAGTTCCATGTACATTGTATACAATATCTCTACGAATACCTTCGAGACGATTAAGATCTCTGGAAATCCTTTGAGATCATCTAAAAACGCTAAAAATACCTTTACATCCTTTTAAATCTCGTTATTCCTTGAAATCCCCTCATATTCTTTAGATTCCATAATTATCAATTCCGTAAAATATTTCTAAATGTTACGAGATTCTTGAAATATTTGGAATTCTATTAAAATTATTATTTTGATGCCGTATAACTATAAAAAATAGTGATTCGTCTGAAACTGACAAACTTTATTAATTTAACTTCTTCGTAATTTGAATCTCCAATTGCGATCAACTTTATAATTCCTGCTACAATATTTCTTTTACTGGCGTGCATGTATGCATAAAGTGAGAGGATAGCTGTTTTCTTCTAATCTATGAATGAAATAACAATCAAATTTATGATTTTCTCTCAACGCGAAGGAGAAAAGCTTCTGTCGTCGCTTCCGCGACCGCTCTACTTTTTTTAAATTATTTGGCATCAAAATCTACTAAATCCATGCGTTAGATTTAGGGTGCCAACATTTTTTATTTTTTCGTGTGCCATTAACTTTGCAAACTTCAGGTTCATTTAAAATCGGTGAAAACCTTCAAAATCCGGGGTCATTTTTCCAAATTTCTTGCGACCCTTCTACATATTCTAAAACCCGTTAAAAGCCGTTTAGATACTTTAAAATCATTAAAAATTTGTTATAATATTCACCATTCCTTCAAATTCGTTTAAATCTTCGAAATCCGGACAAAATATCCTGACATCCTTCAAAATTTATGAGAAAACTCTGCTATATCTTGGGATACCGTAAAATTTCTTCAAATCTTGTTAAACCCATTGAAGTTCTTCAATATCTTGTAAAATCTATGGGAAAAATCGATAATCTCTCTGGAATTGTACTGGAAAATTTCTTCAAATTCTTGGAATCTTCTAAAATTGTTTAAATTCTGTTAAATTTCTTATAATTATTCAGAATCTTTTGAAATACACCAAAACTGTTGTTATCCCTTGGAATCTGCAAAATTTCCCAGGAAGTCTGATAAGATTAAAAAATCACGTTGAGTTGCATAACAATTTTGTAATTCTTTCTTGAAATTTTGTTTGCACTGAAAATAATTGACATATTGTCGATAAAATGAGTAAAAATATGAGATATTACGTGAGAAGGAAAGGGTGGGATCTGAAATTCCAAAAACTTCCCTAACGTTAAACACGTCCCTAATACACGTTTCTAATACACGTTCCCTTAGAGAAAAAAAAGGTTTGAGAAAATCAGCTAGGTAAGGGAAACAACTATTCGATTATTCTTAAGAATATATCAGTCATAGTGGCAAAAATCTAAGTAGTATTTTCACACACTTTTTGAAAAATGTGTAAGGATTTTGGTGATTTCAACTAATATTCGCGTTATCAATTAGAGCAAGAGGAAAGAAAACATTATTTGGAAAATATTATGTTACGAGTATATTCTCCCAGATATTTTAGCAATGTCCATTTAGTTAAGGTCAACATTTCTTTAGCGGTGTACCTAACCAAAAGGAAATGCTGTATTAAATTACAGGATTCATAAAAGAAACTGGCAGGCACTTTTCTTTTTGTGTTTTGTTTACATTGAAATATAATTGTGAATAAGACGAGCGACTTAGATCGTCAATTGTATTTCAAATCTGTTTCAGGATTTCGAATATGAAAGTGTTTGGTTTCCCCAACTTTCTAATTAAGTTTTCAAAACTTTAATTTTTCAAACGGCCTGCGGCTATTGAATTCTCCGTGAAACTCACCAATTTCCAGCTCGTCCAAGGCTTAGCACAAGCTATATCTTGCTCACCGGAAAGTAGGGGAGATTGGGGAGTTGTGAGCCGGGTTTCGTTTTCGAGGTATATCATCCATAAAAATCGATAGATTGTAAATGTTTTAAGTTGAATTTTTAGAGGACATCTAGACACAACTACTGGACAAAAGAATTTGAAAAAAATCACCGTCGTCTTTGAAATATTGCAGTTCGGCTGAAAGTAAAAAAATCGGCATTCGTATTTTTGGCGGGGAGTTGTGAGCCATGTCAAAAAATGTCAGAAAACAGCATATTTTTATAATTTATATTTATTGAAGTAGTAGGAAATGAAATAAGGGATAAATTTGATGTAACTAGAAGATTTAAAAAAATTAATCAGATTCGTAATTAACACAGGTGTATTACCCAGTCGTCATGTTGGCATCCTTCAAGTGCACAGCACGGTCGCACATGTTACAATGTATTGCGTTATTTCTATTATATTTTTTCGGCATTGTGCCCATACAGATGATGCAGAAGTCATCAAATCCCTTCAACTCCCTACAACTGGTGGCTCATAACTCCCCATATCGGACTTATTTAGAATGGACGCATCGCCATCGACGCACTGAACAATTATCAAAATTTTCTTCTTTTTGTAGAGAGCCAATGGCCTAAGGAATGTTTTGCATAAACTTTCCTCTAGATTTGCCTGGAAAACGGGCCTCAAATTACCACAAACACAAGTATCAAAAAAAAATTTTCGGTGCGTCAAGAGAAACACTAAACAGTACATACAACAGACCTAGCAATCAAAGTATGGCAGAAATCGAAATGGCTCACAACTTCCTCCGTTCCACAACTCCCTACTCTCCCCTACGATATGATTCTGGAGAACTATTCAAATCATTTTGTTAATTATTCTGTGTCACAAATTTATGAAGATCCTTACAGCTTTTCGCTGTTTTAAAAAGTTTGACACAAGCAGTTTGTGGCAAAAAAATCGCACGTGTGGCGGTAGCACATGTCACCCGCATGGGATCCTAATGGTTAATAATTGAAAATTATCGTGAAAGTAATAATCATTGTCAAGGTAAGTTATCTACTAAAGAGAATGCTTTTCAATTTACGTAAATATTCTTTCAAATTACACGAACAGATCAGAAAAAAGATAAATAGTTCTTTCCTGTTATTAACACATTATCCACATAGATAATAGGATTGAAATTAAACGGATAGGTCAGCACTGGATACGAATTATGACAACGACTATTAGATTAAACCACGTTTGTATAGAAGGGTGCGTCTAATTCTGCACTCAGTAACATAATTTCCGAACAACAACAAGGTGTGTAAGATATACTATGTACCTGAAATAACAATTTCAAGTCATCTTTAATGAAAAATGCAGGTAAAGAAAAAAGTTGGGAAAACAGCATTATTGTAATTAAAATATGATAGAGCAGAACAGAGTTAATTACTCTTTGGAGGTAGTGTTTCTCGCTAGAGAAAATCAGGTAAAAAGTTTGAGTAGATACAGTAAAACTTCTTAACAAAGAAAAAAGCAAAAGAACTGAAAACTCTTTTTAAATTATCTTCTCTCTATGAAACGTTATTAATAGCTTGGCATATCAAATTTCTATATTTCCTTAATACCTCAGTGATAAAATTTTCATACTTTTAGCGATCATAATTCTGGAAAGTCCAATTTCGAATTATTGCTTTGTGAAATTCTAGAATTATTAAACTTGAAGCGGTCTACTTTAGGCGGTTAAAATTCGTGAAAACTCAGGTTTAAATCCCTTACTGTGACGATACCATTCTACAAGTAAAAGATTTCTAAATCAAAATTGTAACATTGTGAGAGCTTTGTGTTCAAACTTTTCAAACTTGAACGCATAATTTATAGCTGTTATTCTTGAGAAGCGACCAGATTCGAATATTTTTCAAGCGCTTAGAAATGTTGATTCTGTTCGAATTCGGAACAAGGTATTGTAAATACTTTTTTTTCAAACTTTCATCATTTCAATTGTGACATTAAAAATCTTTCAATAGTTTTCAAACTGAAATAGCAAATGTGTATATCAACTAATTATACTTTTTCAGTCTTTTAATGTGCGCCACTTGTCCACTCCATCGTTTCATTTTCCACAATTTTGTATTTTAGACCCGCCCTAATGACTATCACTTAAGTTTTCTATTCATTATATAATTCAGAAGAAATAATCACAATTAGCTGCGAATGAGAGTATACAGTAGGATGGTCCAAAAATGCATAAGAAAATTTTTTCTTTGAATTTTTACGAAGAACGCCCGGGAATTTGTTCGAATCCACAAAAAAATAAACGAATTTAAAAAAAAAAAAAAAAATGTATTTAGAGGTAGCGTAAGCCCCATGAGGTTTAACACATATTTCCCATAAGACAAAAATACGTTTTTGTAAATTTTATTCAAAATTCTCAAGATTAGGTGAATCAAGTTCGAAATTCACTATCCTCCCTTTGAATTAGTCACAGAATGCGAAAAAGATATTACTTTTCAAATATCACCCTCATGAGTCTGTTTTATAGGGACCCAAAAAACCCCCATGAGTGAAAAAATGGGGGAAAAGGGTTGGAAACTCAAGGTTTTTTTCTAAATTTTGCAACTTATTTTCAACGTTTCAGTTAAAGCGAGGTAATATTAAAATAAAGTTAACAAAAATAACTGTTCAAACAATTTGTTAATAATTATAACAATGTTCTCTTAGAATAATGCAACAAAGTTGCGATTTTTTCCGAAATGTTCAACTTTTTGTCCACTTTTCACTTTAAAAAAGTGATTATTTAATTTTATTTACCAAAACTAATTGTTTAAACGAATCGTAAATGTTAATAGCTATGTTCACCTAGGTTAATACTACAGTGTTGCGGTTTTCCCTGAAATTTTAAACTTTTTATCACTTTTCGATTAGATCAAAGCAATAATAATTTCATGTCAAAAAATAATTGTTTGAACAATTCATTATGGTTGCTAATAATATTCTCTTTGCTGAATGATATAAAATTGCGTTTTTTTCTGAAATATTCAACTTTTTGCCTACTTTTCAGTTCAAGTGAGTTAAAATTTGATTTAATTAAACAAAAATAATTGTTTGAACAAATTATTTTTGTTTGTGGCTCTCTTCTTTCAGATAAGTGTTAAAAAGTTGTAATTTTTTCTGGAATGTTTAACTTTGCTTTACCTTTTTAGCTGTGAACAAATAATGAATAAACATTAGAGACAATCATATTTTAAATAGTATTGTATGGTTTTAAGTAAATTATTTTTGTTTCTTTACCCAATGTTAAAAAAATTATGGTTCAACTTTCAACCAAAGAGTTGAATTTTCGACCTAGAAATATAAATTTTTAATCAAAAATATAATGGTTGCTATTTCGAAACTTTTTTCTTTCCTAAAAAACAATATAATTTAACCAACAATCAAATCCATTCAATCTAATTCGATCTAATTGAATTTCATTCAAGTTCCATTCAATGCAAAGTTAAGCATTTCAGGAAAAACCACAACTTTCTAGCACTTATCCAAGAGAAAATGGTCATAAAACAATAAATTGTTTATATAAGCATATTTGTTAACTCGCATTAATTATTGCCTCACACCATGAAAAGTAGACAAAAAGCTTCAGAGTTTATAAAAAACTGCAACTTTTTAGCACTAATTTAGGAGGAGAAAGCCATCAAGAATAATAATTTATCTAAATAATTATTTTTGTTGAATTAAAGTAAATATTAACTCACTCCAAGTGAAAAGTGGGCAAAATTTGAAACATTTCAGAAAAAACCGTAAATTTCTATCATTAAGCAAAGAAAATATTATTAGCAATGATAGTCGAATCTAATCGAAAAGTGATAAAAAATTGAAAATTTCAGGAAAATAACCGCAACTATATAGTATCAATCTAGTAGAAGAGAGCTATAAACATTTACAATTTGTGTAAACAATTATTTTTGTGTTACTTTAATTGATTATTTTCAATAATCAATTAACTCGCTCTAACTGGAACGTTGAAAATAAGTTAAAAAATTCAGAAAAA
Organism: Neuroterus valhalla; assembly: GCA_011762715.2. Taxonomy (NCBI): domain Eukaryota; kingdom Metazoa; phylum Arthropoda; class Insecta; order Hymenoptera; family Cynipidae; genus Neuroterus; species Neuroterus valhalla. Next base: position 6,608 of record WSXT02246999.1, on the reverse strand, counting down.
AAGCCTTGACTTTTTAACCCCTTTCTAAGAGAAAGTTGTTGAAAACAATAATAAATTGTTTGAAAAATATAAATAAACATTTAATTATCAGTATAAAGTAGCATTTAATTTTTTTGAAACAATCTGCGTAAAAAAAACTGCAAAAAAATTATAAGTAGCGCCAAAAACTCGAAAAACACATTTTTTCACTTATGGAGTTTTTTTGGGGCCCTATAAAACAGACTCTTACGGGGGTGACATTTGAAAAATAATATTTCATTCGCATTCTCTGAATAATTTTGAAAAGAAGTGATGAATTTCGAACTCAATATACCAAATATTGAGAATTCTGAATGAAATTGACAAAAAAGTCTTTTTTTCTTATGGGAAATACGTGTTAAACTTCATGGGTCTTGCGTTACCTCTGAAATTAAAAAAGAAATGCGTAATTTTTGTGCTGATTCAAACAAATTTCCGTGCGTTTTGCATAAACTTTCGAAAAAAATTTTTTGGACCACCCTAGTATACAGTGATGAAACAATGAAGTGATTATAAAAGGCTTTCTTGAATTAATTTTTGCAATTTGAATGAACGTTTTTGCAATTGCTTGTCGCTTTATCAGTTTTGGAAACAGCCTACCCATTCATAAGTGTCTTTAATGTATCAACATCGTTTTATAATATAACATCACAGTATCATATGAAATGGAAGTACATAACGTAGCCGCCTGCCGGTTACAGATCGAAGATGTTAACGCCACATAAGTTAAGGAGGTCGTGCCTTTGGAATCAGTTTAACGCTCTTTAGAGCCACTTGTTTTCTGTTAGTGAATATATGTGATTTTATCGGTTCCATAAATACAACATGAAGCGGCGACGCACCAAAAAAAGGAAAAAAGTCATTGAAATCGCCTTTAGAATATTCGAATGTAAAATCTTGTTCTAGCGCCTACAAGAATTATTCTAAAAATTCAAAGAAATGTTTCACTCAAGATTCTCATTTGAAATCTGAAAAAATAAAAGAAAAGGTGACAGTATTCAATGTACCTTCAACTTTCAGTTTACATGCATCAGATATTTTTTATTGAACATGCTTGGTTTGCAAAAAGGAAGATAATAAGAAGAGTTGAAATTTGTAAAAAACAACTCTATAAAATTAGTTGTTTCCTTTTTGGTCCCCGAAACTAGTTTCTCAACCATTTTTTATATTTTTAGCTAACTGAAAAGTGCTGGAAAAGTTAAGCTGCGTTAACTCAATTATTGATAACACCATTATACAAAATGTATCATAAATACTTACAAAAAAAAAATTTACTTCGAGACGTGGGATTTGCTTCGGTACTCCATATCAAAGTCATTAACGGAAGTTACTTACTTACAGTTTGTCTTATTCATCATCCACTCTTTATTTGCCTTGAGTCATCGATTACCTGAAACGAAAAAGAAGTCGCATTTTATAATTTATAATGGTAGAATGGCGAAATCGTACATTAGTTCAAGAGAGTTGTTCCGAACCTTTCTCTAAATGATAACGCTATTTTGCAATACAATTTTTAATTTATAAGTAACTAATTCAAGAAGAAATGTCGACAATAATCATAATTTGAGATCAATTTCGAGCTGTTTCATAATATTTGTCAGATAATGGTTTTTAATTTAGTAGAAATTCAAGTTCTTATAGGATTGCGATTTAAGTAGTCGAAGCCACGTAGTGCAAGCCAAAGTATAGCAATCAGAAAGTATCATTGTACTTCATTAATGCAACTAATTAATGTTGGTCCTAGGTTTATTTTCTCATCCAGTAATTCAAGGGTGAAAAATGCAAATAATAAATCAACATCAATCCGAGTTCCTCCCCTGAGATTCAACTCCTCAACTATATACGCATAAAATATTAGAGTCTATTAAATATACGTAGGAACTACTCAAATATTTGCAAGACAGGAACTAATTTCTAATTTATATTCCTACAATCCAGTTCCCTAACGCAAATGAAGCAATATTTAGCTCGCGTTTGCATTTTATATATCAAAACTTTTCCTAAAAAATGTAAAAACTTAAATTTATCATAAAATCTGAAGGAAAATCGCATGGAAAATAATATAAGAATGATTCTTTCTAACCAATTTTGTTATTGGATCGATGAGGATTTTTTCCTCCACGGAATCAACGAGGAATATAAGTTTAGATTTCTATAATCTTTTGGATGTTATGAATTCAATATTCATTTGAAAAGTGTGTATTTGAACAAAGTGTGTACATCGAATGAAAAAATGAAAATAAGGTTACTGGTGATACCTAGTGGTAGGGAATCCTTATCAGAATTTCCCTGCTATACCGACAGAAGAAAATAGTGAAACGGGAAGAGAAACTACCCTCAAGATCTTTGCACAGTTATACCTACAGTCGAAAGCTTTTAGAAACATGCGACTTATAACAATGCTGCCATCTAGAAAATATTAAGGGTACTTATTTTATATGTTTCAATGATTTTGCGATCTAACAACTTTTACGAAATGTTAATACCCTGATATTGCTAAAACCGAAAATAATTTTTCGATAACGTTATTTTTTCGTTATGTTATTCGGCGGCCTTAGGTCTGGCCTATTTCGGGGTTTCTCTTTGTAAAAACGATGCAATTTCGATGATTCTATTTCAGCTAGAACTCTAAAACCCTCTTTTTTGTTCAAATCTAAACTAAAAATTAATAAGATTGATCTACTAAAAAAAAAAAAAAGAATTGAAGTGGGCCAGACAGCCGTGACCTTCAATGAATCGTTACCCAAAATTTCGATACAGTATTCAAATTCGTGAAAGAGAAATTTTTTATATTGGCATTAGGGTCTATATTTTTTACTCGTCATGAAGCATTCTCATAAGCATCAATATTTTCTTAAAATAGTTGGTGTAAAAACGTTTCGTCCGGGACTGATTAATTGGATTCATTAGTAAGGCATTATGAACCAACCCTGCCTTAGCCGCTGAAGAATTAAAATATTCTGAAATTATTTATGTATATCACAAAATATCAAATTGATAGTGAGTATTTTAAAGCAATTAATAATAATAACATTTCGATCGCGGATAGGGACCGAAATTCAATTCGATCGAAATAAAATCATTTCAATTTTTATCAACTCAAAAGATATGTTATATCTTATACCCAATCCTTGATCATATGGCTAATTAAACATGATATATTTTTTGAACTTATCAAAATTCAAATAATTTTAGGTCAATTAACTTGAATTTCCGTACGCATCCGTGACCGAAATATTATATATAATAATCGAGATAATAATATAACATCATGTGTTATAAGATATTATATATCTTTTGAATTCATCAAAATTGAAATAATTTTAAGTCAATGAACTTGAATTTCGGTCCCCATCCGTGACCGAAATATTATATATATTTTAATTTAATCAAAATTGAAATTTTTTTGGGGATAATAAACTTGAATTCCGGTCACTACACGTGACCGAAATGTAAGATAATATAACAATATAATAATAATGTAACATAATGTGTTATAAGATATTATATATTTTTTGAATTCATAAAAATTGAAATTATTTTGTGGTAATAAACTTGAATTTCGGTCCCCAACCGTGACCAAAATGTAATATAATATAACAATATAATGATAATATAACATCATGTGTTATAAGATATTATATATCTTTCGAATTCATGAAAATTGAAATAATTGTACGTCAATTACTTCGAATTTCGGTTCCCATCCGTGACCGAAATATTATATACATATATTTTTTTTATTTTATCAAAATTGAAATTATTTTTGGTAATCAACTTGAATTTCGGTCCCCACCTGTGACCGAAATGTATTACATCATGTGTTATAAGATATTATGGATCTTTTGGATTTATCAAAATTGAAATCATTTTAAGGTAATCAACTTGAATTTCGGTCCCCATCCATGACCGAATTGTAATATAATAATTATATAACATCATGTGTTATAAGATATTATGTATCTCTTGAACTCATAAAAATTGAAATTATTTTGTGGTAATCAACTTGAATTTCGGTCCCTACCCGTGACCGAAATGTCTTGCATCATGTGTTTTATAAGATATTATATATCTTTCAAATTTATCGGAATTAAAATTATTTTGTGGTAATCAATTTGAATTTCGGTCCTCACCCGTCACCGGTATGTAATATAATATAACAATATAATATAACAATATATTATAACAATATAATATAACAATATAATATAACAATATAATATAACAATATAATATAACATCATGTGGTATAAGATATTATATATCTTTTGAATTCATCAAAATGGAAATAATTTTAGGTCAATTAACTTGAATTTCGGTCCCCATCCGTGACCGAATTGTAATATAACAATAATAATAATATAACATCATGTGTTATAAGATATTATACATCACTTGAATTCATAAAAATTGAAATTATTTTGTGGTAATCAACTTGAATTCCGGTTCCCACCCGTGACCGAAATGTCTTGCATTATGTGTTTTAAGATATTATATATCTTTTGAAATGATCGAAATTGAAATTATCAAAATTGAAATTATTTTATGTCAATCGAATTGAATTTCGTTCCCTATTTGCGATCGATATGTCCTACATAATATTATTATTCATTACTTTCAAATATTCAATATTAATTTGAAATTTTTAAATATAATTTATTTACAATATTCTAATTCTTCAGTGTCTAACGCAGGGTTGGTTCATATTGCCTTGCTGATGATTCCAATGGATCAGCCCAGGACGAAACGTTTTAACATAAACTATTTTAAGGAAAATATTGCTGTTTATAAGAATCGCTTCATGACGAATAAAAAGTATAGACCCTAATGCCGATATACAAAATTTTTATTTCACGATTTTTCCTCTGGGTCAATTAAAAAACAATGTCTTTCAAAAAATACCCGCAAAGATATCATTAAACAGTATTTACATTCTCCAAATTATAATGTTACCGGATTTGAACCATCATTTGATCACATGACAGAATGTCACAAGCCCTTCATGTACATATATGCAATTACCTCTGATACGAATGAATATTCAGCAGATATAAATGGTGTATTTCATAAACAATTTCATGAAAAATTCAAGTTCCACCTGATTGGAAATAGATACATATTGTTTTTTCAACAACATCCAGCGAAGATTCGGCAGAACACACATTATATTATCATGAAAGGTTTGACAAGCTTCAATTTAAGGCCGGGGCTACATGTTTCAAAATTTCGGTATGGATGCCCGAATTTTTGTGGTTCAGACGGACACTGACCTTATTTGAATGAATTCGTAAATGCGAGAATCTTCCTTTTGACCAAAGTTTTAATAAAAGAGTAAAAAAGAGGTTTTGTGTCATTAAATTATGATTTTTTTTCGGTTTTCTTTCTCCGAAGGGCTTCTTTAACGAAAGTAAATATATGCTTCTCTTGTTTTCGTACGTATTGCAAAGTGTTCATTTATTAAAGCAGCCATTTGTAGGCAGAGACTTACTAATCCAAGCTGAAGGAAACCCTACAAAACCCCCTCGAACGACTGAGACTGAACCACGAATAAGAGTTCGTCCCCTATTTTGCAGAAGTAAATCGAACGCCTTCCTCCATTTCGACGACACTGTCGATATTAATTATTGTTAAATCCTGTCATCCTCTATTTCATTCTCAAAATAAGTTGGGTGTCTAAGCATGAGATTACACAAAACACGGAACGATCACGTATAATTTGTTGGCTTCCCTTTGAACCAAAATAAAAGGATTGAAACAATTCTTCTAAAATTTTCTTATGAATCTAGTTTCAGACATAAGAAGCTCAAAAAAGAGGATCGAAAAAAAATTTCAACAGTTTTTACATGAGTAAGTGATATGTCAACAGAATTATAGTCCTTAAATTGAAAAATCATAACATATGCGATACCTTTCCGTAAATTAATTTTTTTTCAAAGTTTCTAAGGGGCCTTTCATAAACTATGTTACTAATTTTAGGGGGAGGGGGTATCAAGACGGAAACTACGGTTGGTAACATGGGAAGGGAAAGGGGAAGGGAGGGGAAGGGGTCAGCAGAGATAACGTAACGAGTTCAGATATTATTCAATATGTTTTCTGTTGCTAAATTATAACAAACTTTGCTAATTTTTCAGAAGATGGCCCTGCAGTTTAATACAAAAATCCAATTTTTTGTTATTAAAAGTGAATTTTTGTTGGTTGTTTTTCAAAATATTTTTTGTTCAGGATTCATCGTTTCTGGTTACACATTCTACTGCTTGGTTAAAAATTGAATCGTTTGGTTGAAAATGCAACTTTTTGTTGAAAATTCATTTTTTTAAGACAAAAATTTAACTATTTCGTTGAAAGTTAAACTACTTCGTTGAAAATCATCATCTTCGTTTGTTTGTTCAAGACTCATCACTTCGGTTGAAATTTTAACAATTTTGTTGAAAATTATTTTTTTTATTGTAGAAAATTGACTCTTTTACATTCTCATTCTGAATGAAAAGGTATTGGTTTTATGTGAAAATTGACTCGCGGATTTGATGAAATCTCCACGTTTTGAGACCCCCTGAGTCAGATAAAATGGTTTTTACGAAGGTGTCTGTCTG